>OMNZ01095572.1:24062-38542 GCA_900303255.1 Lesueurigobius sanzi
CATTATAATTTTTTTTTTTTATTTGACTTCCATTAAAAGTAATTTGGATAGTTTTGTCTCAAATCTGATCCCATACAAAGACTTATAATAAAATACAAATAATAATTATCTTACAAAAGACTTACATGATCTTTGAAATACTGTAACCTTTCATTGTATTTCCGTTTGGCTTTCCACATTTTCACAATGGATTGTATCTGGAACAGTTCAACGTTTGATATTTGACACTTGTTTTTGTTGTAAATTTGTAAACCAGAAGAAATCCATACCTTGACAACAGATTCCACATTTCTTCTCAGTAGATTAATTCTCTCGTTGTACATCTTTCTCTGTTTGTATCCTTTCCAAAAGGCCTGAAGAGGACAAACAGCATGATGTTAAGTACCATTAATCACACTCCAAAAAAAAGCAATACGAATTGTTCATAAAACTCATCACACCAACCCCCTTTTTCTTCATGTAGCAAGTCTTACATTAATAGACTTTATATAAGATAAGATTATAAAACTGCACAAATTATGTTCAGGGGATAAAAAAATGCCAACTCGTACTCAAAATCTATTTATTAACAGTGATGCTCATCATGAATTTAACCTTTGAGGTGGTAGTAAGTTGCATCAACCAAAAGTAAGAACAACCTTAAAATCAATGTGTATTTCAGGGAGGGGAGTCAAACTGTGGAACGGTTTAGCAGAAGAATTAAAAAAGATTTTAAAAGAAGTACTCTGAGGAATGGGGAACAGAATGGGGGCCATCAGAGGGGGGTGTAGGGTCTGTCTATGTCTCCGTCTGTGAGGATGTTATGACTGTGGTTTTGTATTGTGTTTTGTATTGTCATAGTGAGATGTTTTGTGATGTGTGCGATGGTGAGGGGTAGGCATTTTAAAAGCAATGCTTCGTCCATGCCCTTTTCAAACCACGTGTTGAACTGTTGAACTGTCTTTGTGAATTGTTAGATTGCGCGTACATGCAGGTCTGAAATGTGTGGTGTGGAAAACAGACGGGTGGGTGGATGGTATTCTTTGTTTTGTTTTTTGCCTGTTATCTTTTTTTTCTTTTTGTTTTTTTTTGCCTGTTATCTTTGTCCTACTTTTGTATCATTTGTATTATTATCGGTTTCACTGTGTATATGTGTATTATTTGAATATGTGTCTTTATCATAATTTCATATTTAAATTTATTTTTATTGATTTATTGATAAAAATTGATTCTCCCCCAGTCTTGTCCCTTGTCCCCCCTCATGCATGTTGAATTGAGTCTCACTATCATGTTTTGTGTCACTATTGTGCTTTTTTATTGTTATGTTTTATGTCTGTAATGCACTTTTGTAAATATGCACAAGATCTTGCAATAAAAAAACAAAAAAAAAGGTTTGAAATGAAATAAAGTAAACTATGTACGCTGTATATTCATTATAAATAATGGGGTTGGCCTTACCTGCAGCTTAACCACCTGGTGCTCGTGCTGCTGCAGATACTGCATTCTTTCTGTGTGTTTCTTTCTGACCAGGAAACCCCTGATTCGAGCTTGTAGCAGTGTTATCAGTGTCTCATTGGCCAACCATAACTGCTCTCTGTTGTACTCTGAAGTCACAGAGCTTACAGCAGCCTGTGTGAATTAAAACAGTTATATTATTGTAATAACATTATGTAAAAAAAAGAAGTCATTTCTAGGTCACTTTACCTGAATTTCTTCTCGACTCAAATGTTTGCTGTTGTGTTCAAAGACCTCTGGCTCAACCCATGTGCCCTGTCGATCCTCCAGGTGGAAGTAGTATTTAAATTGTTCTTTTATGCAATGTTGTACCCACACACTGTCTGCAGTGGCTTGGAAAAACAGAAAGTGAAGATGTAACTAATGCTTTATTGTTATTAGTAGTAGTTTGAGGTCATAGCGCAGCTTACCTTCATTACAACAGTCTGCTTGTCTTTGTGCCAGCTCTGACTGGTAAATGTCCGCACATTCAGGCAGTACAGCCTTCAGTCCAGCAGAGGGCACCTGCATGGCCTCTAGTGTGTTCTGAGAGTTTCCCTCAGAAATCCTTGTGTTGACATGAGCTATTGCTCCAGCCACTGTCAAAAACAGTTCATACACAATAGAGTGACGAAAAGCTAATTACAGCTAAATTTTATGTGAGGAAATATGTACAAACTTGAGAGAGCCTCCTCTTCATTTTGATTGGCTGTGTCGATAGCTTCTTGAATCTGGTCCAACCACAAAACCAGGGATTCATCTCCCGAACTCTGAAATGTATAAAACAGTAACGTTACGTCTCTCTAGATTCAAAGACATTGAATGGTGTCTCTCACACATTCTCACAAAGAACACATGACTCAAAGACTATTAGCGTTGAGGAACACACACAAACATGCTATTAGAGCCGGAGTCATGGTCCTTGCCTCCAGGGGCAAGATCTGAGGAAGGAAATGGACAGTTAGTGATAGTAGCTGCCTTTGTGTAAACATCCTCATAATCAATAAAAATAGCAATATGTTTATTCAGCTTTAGGGATGTGTATTTAGAAGCTATTTTTAAGTATCTACCAGGAAGATGAACATGTCCACAGGTCAGTGGGATGTTTCCATAAACACAAGTAAAGCAATAACTTCACATTTACCATTGAAGTAAATATTAGCATCGCTGAGACATTGTACCAATATTAACTATGGAAATTTCAAAAATAATAATATAATAATGATTGGATGGATTTGAAACCCTCTGTTTTCCTCTGTCGAACTCTATGCTCCCACCCATTGAGTTACAGCACAGATTCTGACGCAGTCAAAGGGGAATTCTGTTTTAGCACGGGCAGGAAGCATGCTCAATGCAGCACACCAAAGCCAGGCTTCCTGTACATTAGCAGGAAGACCTAGGAACTCCAGCACATTCAGCTTCGTCTTGCACTACAGCAGACATGGCCAGCAACAACTTGTTTTGGAAGAAGCAGATTTTTATTGTGAACGGAATATAAAAAAAAAACAACAATTAGCGACTGAGGGTCAAGGACAAGGAGAAAAACATGGCTGAACTTCTGCCAGGATTTCTTCTCTGCCTAATGGCAGCACAGAGCAGTGAACAAAAAGGTGAGACACCAAATATTTATCATTGCATCACATTATTTGTCTCTTTGTTATACTTTACTTTATTCAATTACAGGTAACTCTTCTGACGTGACACCAAAGACCTTTAAATTGAGGACAAATAAACTTTACTACACAAACCAGAGCTTGGATGGGACTGGTCCCTTTCATCATATTGATCCCGATGATCCTGCCTCAGCCTTTACCACAGGAGTCCTCAGTAACTGGATCATACCTTCAGCCTATGGCCTGTCTATGCTGCTGGGCATCCCATCTAATGCCTACATATTGGCCTTTTTAAGGGTCAAGATTAAGGACAAGTCGCGGTCAACTATAATTCTCTATCTGAATCTGGCTCTGTCAGACTTATTGTTTTTGCTGTCACTGGCGATGCGCATTCATTATCATGTTATCGGAAACGACTGGATTTTTGGAGAGGTTTCCTGCCGGCTCATTACAGCTTTGTTTTACGGAAATATTTACTGCTCCTCTCAGACCATTGCATGCATCAGTGTCAAGCGTTATCTGGCTGTGGTCAAACCGTTTCTGTACAGACGATTGGCTACAACCTCTCTGTCACTGTGGACATGCTTAATAGTGTGGCTTTTGTTTGGTGTTGCCATAGTGCCTGAGCTCATGGTTCAACAGAGCTACTACATCACGGAGCTGGGAGTTGTTACTTGTCATGATATTCTTCCCGTGGAGGAGGAACCACATTCTCTAATGGTGCCCTTCAGACTAGGGCTGGTCTGTATTGGGTTCATTGTACCTTTTCTTGTTTGTATTTATGCCCATGTGTCAGTGGTGTACCACTTAGGGCAATCTGGGTGTGACTGGAGACCTTTCATAAAGGTTAGCAGTCTTGTTTTCATTATATTTGTGATATGTTTCTTACCCAGTGGCATCCTGCATTTAACTCACTACATTCGTCTGATTTTGAGCGGTGATGACCATTTGTACGCTTACTACAGAGCAGCAGTGTGCCTTTGCTGCTTCCACAGCTGCCTCGATCCTTTCCTGTGTGTGCTTCTGTCCAGGACAGCCTCCTCTGAGCTACAGTTCATTTCCCTCCGTGGACCACCTCTGACCACTTCTTCAATGATGTGAGACAAAGCTCTATCATTTCATCATTGGACTATTTTTGTTACTGTTGTAAAGATACTACATGAAACTCACATTTAATTTCAACATTATTTGGGAATAAGTTACATTGCATTTGTTGATTTTGAACAAAATATATAAAATACACAAAATTATCCTTATGTGTGCAAGTTGCAATTAATTACAGGTTTATAAATGAAAAGCTGAGTGAAAAGCTTCAAATATGACTGTACCTGGCAGAGTAGTTGCTTAGTATATAGAAGTACTTCGTGGTAGTGTTTGGCTGTGTCTGGCGTCACCCCTGTTAACTTTGCTGGGGGCAGCATCAACGCTGCCAGTGTCTGCTGATAATCACCAGTGTTTAGAGCCTCGTTGATCTCCGCTATAGCAATAACACCTGACAAAGTAGTTTTGTAAACAATCATATCAGCATAAAGATAGAAAAAAACAAATATATTTGTATATTATATGTAGTTGTGCTCAAAAGCTTACATGCCCTGGCAGAATGTCAGGTTATGTAAACATATGCATTTCATAGCATGAAAAATACCACAAAAACCACTCAGTGGTTGCATGAACCCATTTATTGTCAAACAATCTGTTTGTTTACGCTTTTCAACTAGAAACTAGCCAAATGTGCCTGATCAGAAGTTCACATATATTTTGTCAGAGAGTCCTGTATTTCAGCTGAAGTGAGTTTTTCTTTGCTTCTGAACTATTTTCCTGGCAGATGTTGGATCAGGGACATTTGAATAGTTTCTGTTTCATTAAGATTTCAAAAGACTCAGTTCTTTGGCAATAAATGACTTTGCACATCCACTAACCATGAGTGGAAAAAATGTTTTTTGTGATATCAATCATATTATATGAAAAATGGCCAGATTAAAAGGGTATGTAAACTTATGAGCACAACTGTATGTGTATGTCTATAATATAGTTACAGAAAGTGTCTTACGTTCATGCTCTTCAATGACTTGAACGTTGACTACATCAATGCACTTTTGAACATCGTTCCAGGTGAGAAACTCCTGCCCTTTTGAAAGAGCCACAGCTCGCTCCTTAATCAGAGTGTCAGCATACCTGCCAAAGGAAATATAAAACACTAGTTAAAATTAGTTAGGGGTAACTTTTGAACATCCACTTATACCTGTTGAGGTTTTCTGAGTCAATGTTGGTGAAGCCAAGGGGCGAGTCCGTCAGCTGTTCAATTACAGCCTGCAGGTCTTTGGTGTCCAGTACCTCGTTCAAAATGGCAACAGCAGACAACATTTCCACTGCCACACTCAGCTCTTCATGGCCCAGACCAGTCTGTAATGCCAATCAAGTTGTATCATATCGTTTTTAATGTGACACAAATTTCATAAATAAACATGACATGTTACCCGTCCTCCGGTCTGCAGCTGGAGACTGAACAGCTCAGTCTGGTATAGTTTGGCAGCACTTTGGTAAACTATGGGCAACTGAGCCTCAGGGTTCATCAACTCCTCTACAGTGTTCGCAGCATTGCCAAGTCGAATGGCTGTATTAATAGCTGAAACAGCCTCCAGTTCTGACAAGGACAGTTGAACATGAATGTTAAACACACAACATTCAGTCATTCAATAATTACAAATAAAGAAAAACTCAACCTACTTCGTTTGTCTGCTTCTGCATAGTCATTACACGAAGAGACAACTCTCTGAATTTCATGTTTATCAGTCATTATGGCCTTCCCTCCCTCCTACAACACAAAACATTTAATGTACTATTTTACATGATTATTATTGTCTATTACTGCACAGTCAGGACTAATTTCTCTTCATACCTGGGCCTTATGCTGACAGTATGCATCAAACTGCTCCAGGTACCATTGGCTGTTTGCGTCTTGAACACCAAACAGGGCTAAAGCTTCAAGTTTCAGAGCTGCTAATAGAGCTCCCACATCCTTGACCGCCACCGCTTCATTCACCTTGACTATAGCCATTTGGGCTGGAAAAGGATGAGCATTACAGTGAGTTAATAATAAGATGCAACATATTAATATACTATTAAATGGATGAGCAAAGGTGTCTTTACTGTTGACAACGTCAAGGCAGCCCTGAATCTCCTGCTGAGTCAGCAGCTCTTCATAAACATCTCGTTCTTCAGTGGAAACTGAGGAGCGCTAATAAAAGTGGTTAGACAAGGGTGTATTTTAGGTTATTGTAAAGTAAGTTTTACATTAGATTTTAAGTAGTAGAGGGTTATATGATGAAACTAACCCGCCCTGCAGACTGATCCCGTTTATGAACTTTAGCCCGGCTCAGCTCGTCCTGGTAGTCCTGAGCCAGAGCATCCTCAATGTTTCTCAACATGGCATAAGGATTATTTAATGCCCCTAATGTTGCAGAGGCTTGTCCTTTGTCCACAGCCTCGTTGATGGCAATAACAGCAGCGTGCACTGGGGCAGCAGAGGTTGTATATTAGTATTATTATACGAAATACATATTGTAAATGTGAAATTTAGAGAGAATGCGAGGACTTACAGGCAGCCTCATCCACAGACAGCTCATCAGCCAAGATTCCTCCAATCTTACTGAAGGCTGGCATCTGAATGCCATACTTTTCCAACTCACTCCTCATGTTACTGATTTCTTCCTCTTTCCGGAGAAAATCACAAATAAAAACAGTATTATTATTAACATTTGTTTAAATAAAGTAATTTAAATATTACACCTTGTTACCTGTGAAAGCCACTTTCCCCAAAAGATCTTGGATTTGAGGTGCTATGCCAAGCTTGTACAAATATAAGCTGAAAAAGATGTGAAAAGAATATTTAGCAGATGGAGTATCTGTCAATGTTGTTTCACAACTAACACCACAAGGGGGCACTGCATCATACTCAGAGTGGCAAAAGCTATGAAACAGAGGCCAATAGGCTCATTCCACCACAGAGCAATTCAACAAGTGGTTGGCTGGAAACTTCATCAAACTTTCATGTGCTCACTGGTGCCTGATAAGAATAAATAAAACATGTTTTAGGCTTGTGAGGGCACAGGGCTGAACAGTGTTGTCTTAGTCTTTATGATAAAACATGGATCAAATCTCTAGACTGTACTTTTAATCATAAGAGCAGAGCCTAAACACTATAACTGGTGACTGAGGTAATAAACATGGTCCATTCCAGGCCGCAGACGATCAGATGACTAGCCTCGAGCAGCTAGTGTCCTGATGACAGTGAATTCCCCTCAAACATATTTCTGGCTTCCTCATCCAAAGTGTCCATGACAAAATGTATCGGCGACAAAACAACAGCTATGTGAGACATCTGCTTTATTTGCACCGAGCTGCGTACGGCTCTGATGGGACTCGGGCTACACAGGCAGGAAGGAAGAGCACGTGTGTCTGAGAGGGGAAGGAAGCATGCTCTCTTAGGACCAAAACACCACTTTAAAGAAAACAATTGTAGCAGCTCAAATTCCCTCCCCCTGAATCTGTGCATCTGTGTGCATGTGTCAGATAAAAGTGACACTCATTCAGAGGCATTTCAACTAACAAATATACAGTACATGCCTATAGTGAATAAACTACAAAAAAACTAAGTCTAAACCATCATTTAACAGGAATAGATGGTCACTAATGGAATACAAAGCAAAACAAAGTATCAAGGTTACAGAGCTGCCATATTATCATTTCAGCTGGTGATAAAGTGAGCACTGCACTGTAAATAAAAGTTAAAATCTCCCTCTTGCAAAACCTGCCAAGGGAACGCTCTACAGTGGGGAGTCAGCAAATATAAGAGCAGTTGCAAAAGCCTACATCATTATCCAAACGGTAAGTAAAGGCCCCTGTTTGCATTGGCAGACAGTGAAATAATGTATTGTTTAGAGCAGAAACAGACAACAGAATGCATTGATGTCATGATGCTCCAGAAACGCCGTACAAAGAAGACATAAAGCCTTTTTGTTTTAAAATTCCTAAAGGGTCGACGTGTCAGATGTGCATTAATACATTTTAGCTAGTTTTAATCAGAATCTTACCATGTTGTTTCAAGATCCTATTATATTATACTTTATCATGAAATGTTTTTAATACAAAGAAATCGCTCCATTTGCTTTATGCTTGTTTTTTTTTTTCATTGCCATATTGCAGTATTAGAATGATTAAGCTTTAATATATTTGTATGTCTGATATTCTGATGCTTGAACTTTCAGATGTCTGTGCCTCTTGAGCCTGGTCAGGGTCATGCACCCACTGTTCCCTTCTCTTGAGTCCAGTCGGGACATTTTTACCATCAACAGCTGCTTTTGGACACAATGAAAAATGTGTGAAAAGGCAATGATTATTAACTTGTTGTTGGATCACAGTGTGGCAAACAGAACATGGGCCTCCACACAGCGCTGGGGCATGTGTGTACTTCAGCAACTGCTCAGCGAGAGCTGTCCACTCCAGATTTACAGTATATAACAAACACACCACCGGCCTGGGCGCTCAGCCTTTGTTTGGCTTTGAAGAGGAACAAGTCCTGAACAAGCGCCACCTTTACGCATCTGTGCTGCACGAGACCCATCATTACAGGGACATAATATGCCCTGTGCTCTGTCCTGAGTCTTACCTCAGTGCGTGTATACAGTACACCACTTTAGGCATGTTTTTGCGATCATACACATCTGTAGTTTCTGGATAGAAGATCTGAAAATAGAAAAATATATTAAAACGTAAAAGAGGAATGTACAAAGCTTATTATATAATTTCTAGGGCTGTCAAAGTTAACGCTTTAACTCAGGATTAATCAAAGGATAATTAATGCATTAATCATGGATTAATTGTAAATTAATTGCATGTTTTGACCGAACAAACTCCAAAGAAAGTGGTGTTTGGTAAAGTAAACACTGTATGAATCAGTGTTTCTCTGATGTGTCATTGGGACCTCACCATCGGACGACAAGCCACGACCCAAAATAAATTTGTTATTTATATTGTAACATACTAGAATTTTCCACAAACTGTTGTTGAATAAGCATTAAATCAACCTAATGAGCTGAAATAGTAATAAAAAGTTATTAGCTTAGTTCAAATGAGTGTGTTTTATGCCAGGGAAATGCAAATAATTAATCAATAATAACAATTAAATGTACCTGCGATAAATCATGATTAATCAAATTTCAAAAGTGTGATTAATCCGATTAAAATAATGAATCAATTGACAGCTCTAATAATTTGACGCACATCTAGGGGATTGTATTGTCTATACAGCATCTAAATCCCTTGTACTGAAATTCAACTTCAACATAAATGACAATAACTACCTAAACCCACAGTAATAGCACTTTCATGTCTTGCTTGGGCAGTGGCTGTAAGAAAAACTGCCAGTTAATTAGGTGTGACAACTGCAAAAGCAGGCGAAGGTGAGTGGACATAATAGATTGTGTGTTTGTGAAACAGAAGGCATGTGTCTGCAGAGCGGAGGAAGTGGCTTACCTTTGGGAGACCCACTGACTCCATGGCTCTCAACCACTGCACTGTGTTGTCGGTGTGTCTGAAGTGGAGACCTTTACTCTAAATTAAAGAATAAGCTCACAGTGAAAATCCCATCCTGTTATTATTTCAAATAAATGTGGCATACATAGGAGAAATATAGTTTTTTCCCAGTAAGAACTAAATTGGGAGTTCAAGATTTAGGGTTGTTTACTTTCCTAACGAACAGCTGCATGACACAGTGAAGCCCCCACGCCTCCCTGCTGTCAAATATCTGGGACCAGACTTCCTGTGAGCCATGATGCAAGCTGTTCAAGAACGTAATACGCTAAATCTGCGTGCCATTTCTCAGCTGCAGTTGGAACCCCTGCCATGAGAAAATAAAGCTAGCACAAAACATAAATGACATAAAGATGTACCTTATAACGCGACTGGTCTCTGTCATAGATTCTCTTCTCAGACACCATTTTGGGGGCAAAGAAATGTGCAAGTTTGCCCATGTAAACACCATTTCTCAGTCCCTCTTCCAGTTCTGTGGTTGGAGGTAAGTCTTCATCGAGGCAGGCCTCCATCCATCTGAAAATACACAAGACGTTTAGAGAATAATATAATATAATTTTTATACTCTTTATTTAGTTTTTTAAATTACAATGAACTGGAACAAAGACAAAACAAAATTAAAAAACACTAAACAGGACAAAACTAAAAGGGGCACTGCTGTAAATGTCCTCAACTAAAAGAGGTCCATTTTGTCCAGTACTGGTAGTACAAATGTTCTTTGAGTCTCAACATAAAAGTCAATCTCTCCATAGAATGGATCTCCTCAATGATTTCCACTCGAGGGGGGTCTGGACTCAGCCACTTTCTTGTTATGGCCTTTTTTCCGCGATTATTTATCACTTTCCCTGGGTAGCAAGCCTAGCAGGTAGATCCTGGGATCCCTGGGGACGTCGTAGGCCAAGACATTGTCCGTCAATTTGAAAACATTGTCCCAGAATGCTGACGACTGAGGGCATGACCAGAAGATTACTGCCCCACCTTTCACAAATGTATAACAATAACCTAATTAAGGAATGTAAAGCAGTAATATTAAATATCACATAATGGTGGCATTGCCATACACCAAACACAGTGATGCAAGTAAGTAGCAAGTAGCCAAACTAAATATCAATAGCTCTAATAGCTAGACGAGAAGCTGTAAAAAACATATTCAGCGTACAATAGCATCATGCACATTCCTGCCGGCTGTGGTCAGAGATGTTTAAAAAGTTCTGCCAATGAATTAGTGAATCATTTGTGAACTTGGTGAATCATCCCAGCTGACAATCTGTTACACATTATCTCTCCACATGGGACCAACACCGTATTATCTGTCCTGTCGTGGCCTAAACAAGTATTCAGACCAAATGAGTCCAATAATGATTCATGTTCAGTTCAAGTTGTATAAATGCAAACATAAAATGGCTGGTGTTTTGTATACTGTGCTCATATCTGCAGGTAGGTGCTTTCTTTAGTGCTGCATGTAATAACACCCTCCCCAGTGTTTTCCTGTGGTCAGCATGTTTAGCTTAATTAAATACATGTTTTTTTTTAGCACGACACAGACTGTAGGTGTGTGGCAGTATCCGCAAAGGGTTTAATATCATTTCAACAATGCAACTTGTTGAAAGTGACAGGATAATGAAGTAAACATAAAAACAAACATCCTGTCCTGTTAAATGTTCCTTCCTGTGCTTAGGACAATGTGAGGTGAGCTGGTGTATAGCAGCAGCACTGTTTACAGCCCTCTAAAGCAGCTCTTCCTGCTATTGTCCACGGAAACCCAACAGGACTTCAGGCTTTTTTTACACCACTTTTGAAGTAGACTTCTTAGCTCCAGGCAAGAGTCACAGAGCGTCCTCACGAAGCTTGCGTCATGTAGCTTAGTCATGCTTGTCATGGGTTTACAGCAAGCATTGGGACATGAATAATCTGGAGCAAATATGGGGCAAGGGTCTGTCTCAAAGTTACAATAATGGGTCAACAAAAGCAAAAGCAGTGATGCCGCTATCTGGAATACAAATGTTAACCATTGACTCCTCTGACGGGGGACAAAGTCTCGTTAGGAAGTGGCCGCATGTGGATAGTGTGCGCATGATGTTGGAGGGTGTGTCATGCAACTCAAAACACAAATACAAACACTGCTACTCTCTGACACCAATTAAATAAATATCAAGATTAAATGTTGTTTTCCTGGGTTATACAATAGAAAGCAAGGAGAGCATGGTTATTGTGTTCTAAACTCTATTTATACATTATTATTACTATGTTTAAATACAATTAAAACAGAAATCAGATTAAATTGAAGTAAGAGTAGTTTACTGAGCGGATTAGGATGATTTCCCAGTCATGGTATTGGACTGCCGTGCTGCTAACACTTTGTTGACAGCTTCATTAGAAGTTTGTCTTAATCCTAATCCTCCTCGACACAGTGCCCAGAATAGAGGCAGAGTGTGTCAGGCATCAGCAGGTGAAGCAAAGGGACTAGTGAGAGTGAGACTTCCCTGTGAGGCACCGTCACACCCAGGTGACCCAGTCAGAATGAATAATTCAGCCTTCACCAGGTCTAGATGAAGTATTGTGTTTACCAGTGTCAAGTTTGTCGACTAAAATGTTTAGTCATAATTTTAGTCACAGTAATATAGTCTAAAACTAACTGTATATTAAAGTTAGTTCATGAGACTAAAACTATGACTAAAATGTACTGATATTTTCAGTCGACTAAGAAAAGAAGATTTTGTTTGACTAAATCTTGACTAAAAGCTGGACACACACTAGAGGATTTTTAGCCAGATTTTTAGTCTGAGGAGGCGTGGCTCAATAAAAAACTTTCTCTCATGGCATGATCTGTGGTGGGACTCCTCATGTGTGTGTCCTCATGTCTGTCCTTAAGTGTGTGTGTGTGGTCTGTGCACAGATCTTTAGCTTCAAAAGACTTAAAATCCTCTAGTGTGTGGGCAATTTGCTGCCAAAATGAACACTGGTGTACCCACTAATCCAAAGGTTGTCAAATTGCAGCTCCAACCACTACTATTGCTGTGTCCTTGGGCAAAGCACCGCGCTTATGTATGAATGTGAGAGAATAAATGGCGGACGTCGGGGCTGTGCACAAACGCGGGGAGTGGGTGAACGGGGCCATCACAAAAACAACCTTGCCGTACAAACAATTGCACCACTGTGAGTCAGCCATTCCTGTTCAACCGAATGCTCTTGCGATACAGGAAGTGGTCCATTTCAGATTTGCTTTATGCCTCAACAACATCCGGACCATCACCTTAGAAAGAGTGGAATTTTGCTTGAATCTGCTTGAATTTTGATTTTGTTCAAGCCGTTTTAATTAGTAGAAACACACGAGGCTTTCCACTGAGTCAGCACTGGTCTTAATCATGTTATTGCTTACAGCCCAGTGCCCCAGTGCAGCTGCATCACCTGTTTCACTTCACTTCACCGCCTGCCACTCTCCCATTACCTTCACAGTCCCTCTCCTTACTCCTTATTCCTTCCAAACGTGCATGATAACAAACACACCCTGGCTGTAATAATAATGCCTTTATCCTAATCAAACAACACACCCACTCAGAACTCAGAGCAGACTTCCAACCATCATGTGACACAAAGCACACCCCGGTCCCCTGCTCCTTCCTTTATTATTACCGTTTGGCTTCCTCCAGGTGACACAGGTATTCGTAGGCAATGTTCTGCCTCCTCCGCTCATCCATCTCCTCCGCCGACAACCTCTCGTCGTCCTGAATGGCTACGAGGAAAGAAAAAACAAGCAAACAACATGTGATGCGTCATGCCAACAGAAGTCTAATTGATTGCCAGATTCTGAATTAACATGTTTGTCATGGTTTCCAGGTGCATCCTGCTGTTACAGCGCTGATGACAATGTGGAAAGCAGTAAAGGAAAGTAATATACAGCACAAAAACTGACATAACATTGTAGCTTTGATAAGATAAGACAAGATAAGATAAGATAGTTTTTTATTGATCTCACAATGGAGAAATGTACTTGTCACAACAGCTCTTAGGACAGTATCACACAGGGGGGTGCACAAAGTCAGGAAAAGTGTCATCAAAGAAGCAAAACAACAGGTAATAGTAATAATAGTAACAATAAAATAAAATAGAATAAAGATAGTCTCTTAGCGTCTCTCTGTAAATAAACTATACAAACATCTCTTAAGCACTAAATAGATTAAATTAAATAAAAATAAACTCTAGGCCGAATTGTATGAAATGGAGTTATCATTGCAGGTGATATATAATAAATGACTGTCTACATTCAGGCAGTTGATAAAGTGACATTGCAGATATTGTAAACACAGATGTTATTGCACATATTAAGTATTGCTATTGCACATGGAGCTATAGAGTAGAATTGTACAGTCTGACAGCGGTGGGTATGAAGGACTTGATAAAGAGTTTTTTTCTTAAAGGGTATTCAATTCAAAAATTCACACAGATCAAAACAATTCTTAGTTGAAAGGAGCATTTGTTTGTATTATTGAGGTCAAACATTAATTAAAATAAGGTATTTATTAAGTATATATCATTAAAGTAGGCAAATTGTTGTTTGAATTGACTTCAGTTGGAAACTTCAGGCATCCCCTGAGCTTTAAGGCTATTAAAAGCTCAGAGACAGGTTACACTGTTTTTTTTTCTTCAGAAAATTGCCACTTTGCTGTTGTAAAACCATGACTAAAGCTGGACACACACTACAGGACTTTTAGCCAGATTTTTAGTCTGAGCAGGTGTGGCTCAATAAAAACTTTCTCTCATGGCATCATCTGTGGTGGGACTCCTCATGTGTGTGTGTGTGTG
>OMNZ01095573.1:0-18198 GCA_900303255.1 Lesueurigobius sanzi
CCACTTTTAGAGACAATCCTTGTTTATTTTAATCTATTTTTTAAAAAGTGTATTTTTTTTTCTCGGAAAAACTGTATTTTATGACCAAATATATAAATAGAATCCAACATTTTCAATTACAAATTACAAATTTGAATTTTCTGGGCCAAAAGGTGCCAAATTGTGCCCTATTTATTACAATGGGATTCCGCCTAGACTATTTTAAATCGAAACCTCAATAACTTTTCAATTATTTATTGTTACAGAGACAAACAGTTGGTAAAAAGTCAATAATTAGCTGTAGTTACTATTTATGATATTTATTTGCTTCTTTACAATGTAAACAAGCTGCTGACCTGCTGTAATGTGGGTTTTTTTTTAGGCGGAATTCATATTTTCTGTCTTTCAACCTCAATTACTCAGGCCCACTATGATTTTCTTGAAAATGTTCACATCTACAGTGTCCCCATAGACATTCATATCATTTGAGAGCAATATGAACATTTTAGACATTTTACAAGCTGTTAAAGCCTTCCAGAGTATGAGTATACACAGCAGGGCTTAAGAGGTTAAAATAAGTACTGTCATGCTTCAAAAGCCTCTTTTTAACAATTCCACTCTAGCCCAATACCTTGTTCCCCCTAAACTGTACACCTGTTCCCTTCCTTTTACAGCCTCTAATTCCTTTATCACTAAACAAGGCCTACAATAGAGCCTTACCGTACCTGCGCGCTGCATGCTAATACCCCACATTGTAACCCATTCTGGTGTATATTCTACCCGTGCTCGTCATTTACATTCACCGTGGAGCGCGTGTCTTTCCGAGAGGGTTTCCACAATGAGGCCAAGGTCAGGCATTGTCTGGCTCATACCATCAGACTTCCCAGGTCCAGCCAGTCGCTCGCACACACCACTGCCCCCACGAGCTAAATGTCTCTGAATGCCACGGGTGCAATGGCCTCGACACATCAACGAGTCAGGTGGGACCGGCGAGCCTTATCAGTGCTCAGGCAATGCACAACAATGAAAGAGAGGGGTATCGAGACTGTTTTATCATCTCAAAGTGAAACCAGGAGGGAAAATACATAAAGAGTAAGATGTTTGAAGTGGAAAAGAGTCGATAAATTATTTAGGGGATTCGAAATAGGGAGTTGAAGTAGCATATCGCTTTGAGACAGGATAATATTGGCATGTTTAAAGCGAGTATGTTAAGTAATTGTTGAAGCACACATTCTAGTTATTGTGGTATGGGATGCAACACAGGAGCAACCCTTATAAAACTACTTACTACCTTTCTAAACTTCGTCGAACACTTTGGCCTTGGTATATGAGGCAGTATATGAGAAAAGTTTAAGAAAACTTCAAGGACTGCGGTGATTGCGTGCATTCTGCCCGGCGACAGCAGCAGGAGGTGCCCAGGTCTCGCCGCAGACAGCGGGGTGGTCCTGCTTCGCTGTGGCAGGTCCCAAACTCTGGAATTCGTTGCCCATTGAGTTACATCATCACAGACCTGCCCCTGTTCAAGGCAAAGCTTAAAACTCACCAGTTTAAAGCGTCTTTGAGTGTCCAAAAAAGCGCTATATAAGTTTGATGCATTATTATTATTATTATTATTATTATTATTATTATTATTATTATTATTATTATTATTATTATTAGAAACCGGCCTTAGTTTGTGGCACCTTTGCTGTACATGTTTGAGCATGTGTTTCTCTTTTAATTGCATTTTATGTTTAGTTTTCAATCTTACATTATTGTGTTCAGCACTTTGGTCAGCTGTGGTTGTAAAGCGTGTAGTAGTAGAGTGTAGTTATGCAAAATGCTGCCAAAGGATTTCGTTTTAAGTCCTGAATGTTGATTTTTAGCTATTTTCTTGGTCTCTTAAAACACAGTTGTGCTCAAACGTTTACATACCCTTTTAATCTTTTGGCCATTTTTCATTGAATATGAATGATATTCCACTCATGGTTAGTGGTTGTGCGAAGCCATTTATTATTATTACTCTTTTGAAATCATAATGAAACAGAAACTACTCAAATGTCCCTGATCTAACGTTTACATGACCTTCAACAACTGCCAGGAAAACTGTTCAGGAGCAAAGAAAAACTCACATCAGCTGAAATACAGGACATGGATGTTTGTTTCAAGATGCACAATATGTAAACTTTTGATCAGGAACATTTGGCTAATTTCTCTAGATGAAAAGCGTAAACAAACAGTTTTTTTTTTTTTTAAATGCAATAAATGGCTTCATGCAACCACTAACCATGAGTGAAATAAAGGTTTTTGTGATATCATTCATATTCTATGAAATGCACAAGTTTATGTCAACTTTTGGCCACAACTGTGGGTTCATATTTTTGAAGTTATAAAAGCTGCAATACTTTAGTTTAAGGGGCACATTCATAATGACAATAATAAACTAATGATGAGTCGTTAGTTCATGATAAGTTTATACAAAGGTTGGAATTCATTATGATTCATGATTAATTATGAGTTATCATTTATTAATTATGAGTTAATTCTATGGAAGATTTTTTTGTGAATTTTAAAATTCTTAGAATGTTACGCTTTGTTTTACACTGAAAAAACATCAACATTTTTTGTCTCCAAACTTCAGACACTACATTTTCAGTTCAGTCTTTTACATTCTTTATTATTTTCCAATACATCAAATACAACCGTCTAAATTCATAGTGCAAAAAAAAAAAATTAAAAATAGGAAAATTCGCCCATAAAATATTCAATGTTAAAAAAAGGTCAAGTCTTGATGTCCAGGAAATTTACTGTGACTTTTTTCACACGCAAATCTCTACTGTTGAATTAAAGAGCTTGAATTGTTTGTGTTTACAAGGAAAAACACATCGTACAGCGGTGATTTATCAGGAGAGCAACATTTCAGCCTCAGCCAATGCATTCGCTTGAGGCTTTTTTCCCACAAAATTGACCTATTTAGCCATTTGAGTTTCTACGATGCAAAAAGTCTCCAATAATGTGGGAGCATAAAAGGTAATGGCACTGTGTGGCTAATATGACTCTGCAGAAGCTACTAATGCGCTTTATTTCAGATGCCAAACATAAACTCCCTATGATTATGGCCAAACTATCTTTATATTGTCTTCCTTAAACTTTGAAATGGCGTGACTGAAACTTCCCAATGACCTCTGCGTAGGACTTTCTGAGGCCCCTATTGTCAGTTGCACGCGGAGCCGCATATAAATCGCACATTTGGCGAGAATTAGCGCTGTGAGCTGTTTTTAACGCCGCTTTTGCTCCGCACTGACCTTGTATGAAACATTTCCTCTCCGCTTCGCGACGATGACGGAGCGCTGCATTTTGGTTTATGGGAATTTCATGCTCTTCCCGCTCATATGTTATAGCAGGTGGCAATCTAACGACCCGACGACTTCATTCCCATTTTTCCGGAGACACTGCTGATGCCGCTCCTGTGGATCCCAGTGGATACGAGTCTTTGCAAATGTTCTTTTCTTACTTGTATAGAAGTGTTTTCTGGTGTAGCTGCCAAGATAAAGCCAGGACCAGATAATAGCACATTCATCTTCAACCTTTAAGACTATTTTTAAGTTTTTTACGTTAAGGTTTTCTTCATTGTATGCTGTAAATTGTGCAGAATCAAACTACAAACTAATATCATGAGGTTGCTGGTTACTGTTTAACCTCTTAAGCCCGTGGCAGTTTTTTCCGAATTTGGTACATATCCTCTGGAAGGCTTTTAACAGCTTGTAAAATGTCTAAAATGTTCATATTGCTCTCATATGATATGAATGTCTATGGGGATACTGTAGATGTGAACATTTTCAAGAAAATCATAGTGGGCCTGAGTAATTGAGGTTGAAAGACAGAAAATATGACTTCCGCCTAAAAAAAACACACATTACAGCAGGTCAGCAGCTTGTTTACTTTGTAAAGAAGCAAATAAACTTCAAAAATTAGTAACTACAGCTAATTATTGACTTTTTACCAACTGTTTATATCTGTAACAATAAATAATTGAAAAGTTATTGAGGTTTTGATTTAAAATAGTCTAGGCAGAATCCCATTATAATAAATAGGGAAAAATGTGGCACTTTTTGGGCAAAAAAATTCAATTTGTAATATTTCAATGAAATCGAAAATTTTGGATCCTATTTATATATTTGGCCATAAAATACAGTTTTTCCAAGAAAAAAATACACTTTTTTGTGAACACATTTAAAAAAATAGATTAAAATAAACAAGGATTGTCTCTAAAAGTGGCACGTCCCCAAAAATAGGGACCTTAGGGCTTAAGAGGTTAATCTGAAGGGAATGGGGAAAGGAAGGTCATTTACTTGGGAGAAACTTTACAAGTAAATGTACAATATCGAGTCTTCAAAGTCAAGAAACGAAGAAAAATCTGCAAACACACATATATTTGATGGGTAATCTCAAAAAAAAAGTGTAATAATGTTCTTTTTTTCTGTCGTTTATTCAAGATATTTATCCTTTTGATGACAGCGATCTAAATTAATACATTTAGCACATTTGTACATATTTTTGATGGTTTGCAAAATTATCGTTATCAAGAAAGTCCCACTAAATATTGAGACATTCATTTTTGTTGATATCCCCCACCTCCAGTTTTTGCAGGTTTCTCAGTTGGCCTCTGTCTCATCTCTGAATCAAATTTCCGTGTGTCAACAAAACCAGTTTTTACTACTCTCCCTCCTGGAGACCTTGAGCGACGACACGGAGCAGTTTGCCCAACCAGCGGGATACAGTCAAACACGCCGCTGTATGAATATGTTAGCCAGTTTTGCATACATAATGGCGCATGAGGCTTTGAGTGTGCCAACATATGCTGGCTGTTTTAAATGAAATGAGCAAGTGATCCAGATGACTTACAAAGTAAAATGGGAACAGAGGGATTGTCGGAGGCTGGGATGCACATAATTCGAGATGCGACGCGGCTCTGGAGCGCCTGTCGTGCCATCTGGACTTGTTTGTGAAGACATACACATTTTTTGCACAGTTCTGTTTTCGAATGGAAGTCAATTGTGTTTGTCCTGAACTTTTGTGCTCGTGGTGTGTTTAGCTCAAGGAAAGAGTACAATGCAAAGAAAATAAAATAAATAAACATCTCGGTTTTATGGACCTGACTGTGTTTCACAATAAGTTTTAGAACAAAACTTTGACCTGTTTTTACTTTACTTCCCTTCACTCAGTAAGCGTCGGGTTGTTGTTTTCTGTTCTCCTGCCTGTGTGGTTTCTCTCTCTGCAGAGCTGCTGGTTGATGTGGGTGTGGCTGGATCTAGCAGCAATGGACATAATTATAATGAGCTCCAAGAGTTCTGCTCAGTCTCTTCTCTGCCGGATAACTCTGTCACGTTCTGTAGTGCTTTAGCTGAGTTTTACCATGGGCAGCACGGCGGCTTGCACTTCACAGCTAGAAGGTCCCGGGTTCGATCCCCGGCTGGACGGACGGGGCCTTTAGGTGTGGAGTTTACGTGTGTCTGTGTAGGTTTCCTCCAGGTGCTGTGGTTTGTCCTACCACTAAAAACATGTAAGAATGAGGCCTTGTCCACACGTAGCAGGATATCTCACAAAACAAATATAATTTTTCTATTTGTGTAGGTTCTCAGTCGTACAGGAGTTGTCCATCGTAGGCAAAAATTCTTCAGTCTTCATCTGAACTCTGTAGTTGAAGTGTAGGACGCTTCGATCTTAGTCCAAAGATCGTCATCAGATTAATAACAACTCGCGCACGCTGAAGGTTTTGCCTACGATATTTTTCTATCATTCAGCCACATTAAACCACAGATTCTTACCATGTAAAAAACAAAGCTTTGCAAAACCAAGAGTCACTGCCTGCAACAAAATATACTCTAACGTCACATGCTGCCTACAGTATGTTTACATTCAGAAGCAGCATGGAGGCCCTCAGCTGTGTTGGCTCTGCTTTGGAGTCCTCACAGTTAGACCAATTTTGTTCATGAATGACGTAAGATTTTCCTGATATTGTAAAATATTGGTTCACAACATTGTGCTTTCTAAAGCCAAGCTATAGATAAATATTACAGTATTGGCTTGGAGGGCATAAGAAGAAGAAGAAGAACTTTATTTATATAGCGCCTTTCACAGACATAGTCACAAAGCGCTTTACATGAGATGCATAACCAGTAGTATGTTAAGGCGACGGAAAAAACAACAAATTGTGGTAGCTGTGATCCATAAAGGGCTCTGTGTCCTGTTCTTTAGTTTTTTTTTCTACATAAAAGTGTCATATAAATGAATAAATCAGCTTATGTTGTGTTTCTGAGTCTATTCTTTCTGATGAGAATATCTAAAAAACAAAGCACAGAGTTAAGTGGGACCCTCAAGAAAGCAGAAAACTTGTGATGATTTAGCATTTAGCTCAGATGCCACTTTTACACACTAGTTCTTATCTTAGATTAAATCAAAAGGTCTGTACATTCATTCATTAATGATTTCTACAGGCTTTGACATCACACAAATGTAGTCGATGGGTTGACGACAACAGAAAACATCTAGATAGTTCATGAATCGCAATGTTTGATGGCTAATGCTAACAATGACATATATACCTGTATAACCATTGAACAGGCTTATGAATTCTGAAAAGTACACTGAACTTGCTCACTGTTCGCACCCATCAGCATTGAATGACATCTCTCCTTTTTATTCAGGGAACTGCTGGACCTGCTAGCCTTCCAAGTGAGCGTTACCGAGGTGCTTCTTTGTGTTACCATCAAGAATGTCACTGCTGCTGGGATGAAAAGCCTTACAGTGGAGAACGTGAACGAGAGGTATGTCTTTCAAACAATTATGAGGTCTAAATAATTCTAGCAAACAGAGAGGAGTTTTGTCCATGGAGGCCCAGAATGAAAAACCCTACTTTGGGCACCCCTGAACTAAAATGTATTAATTGGGATGATCTACTATCTAACAAGGTCGTAAAATATCAAAAGTTCCAGGCAGATAGGACTTTGACCTGACTTTTATTCTATTTTTGAGACGATTGGAGAAAAACAAAATCAAAGCAAAAATGCCAGACGTTCACTAGTCGCTGGTGTGTGGGTTTCGCTGCATATTTTCCCGATAAATGCAGCAGGGGTCCCAGTCTCTTTCCACATCTCCCGGAGGAGGTGGGTTAAGAACAGGTGACGTGAAGGTCGCGGCGTTTAATTCACACCATTTTCATAACCATCAAACCGGAGAGAGCTTTCAGCCCCGGGGGTAAGAGCCTGTCACGTTGAAAAGATACCGCTCCAAAGTGTTTTTCTGCCTTTTTTTTTTTAGAGCTGTTTTGTTGCATGCAAATAGCTCCCGGCGGCTCACGTACAGGCCGGTTTTATTGACTGGGTTAACCGATCTTTGGAGTGTTTGTCAAGGCAGGGTGGAAGGGAGCACGGTAACACGCTCAAATCCATTAGCGAAGGCAAGGCAGGTTTAGTCGCTGCACAATTCGTACCCAAGGCAATTCAAAGTGCTTCACAATTAAAATCAATTCATGAAACACAAATAAAATAATTCATTAGTTACATTAAAAGCGATGAGTGCAGTTGAACGCAATTTGAGGCCTGCGTCACATCCTCGGAAAGACTGTCCCAGATTTTTTGCTGTATGAAACGAAAACACAGACTCAGCAACAGGAAGCCATTGCAGGAGCCTAAGCACAGGACTGAAATGGTTGTATTTCCTGGTTCTAGTCAGGACTGGAGCAGCAGCATTCTGTACTGTAGCGCGTTACAGTAGTCGAACACAGTGGTTCCCAACCTTTTTTGCCTCATGTACCCCTTGGGCCTTTCACTTATGCTCCGAGTACCCCCTGCTTTTGTTGATTAGTTAGAAAGTGAATGACAAAAACTCAAATTTATCAGGTAAAAGGCAGCTAAACACTCTCAAAATCTCACTCTTTACAGTTAAATGTTTTAAAATGCCTTTTCTTTGACCATAATAATCAAAAATACAATTTGTTTCATCTCATTTTTTATCTGAAACAAGGAGTCTCCATACCCCTGGTTGGGAAACACCGGTCTAACCTGCTGGAGACGAGCGCATGGATTGGTCTCTAAAGCTGGGGGCACTCTAGGAGGTGTTAAAATCTTTTGAGATATAAAAACGGGATACACAACACACAGACCACAAACATACATGCTGGGACACACACACGAGTGTCACAACAAATCATGGCTTGCAAGGAAGTGTTACTGGGCCACGCCTCCCCAAACTCAGACATGTTGGTGCCCCCCTTCGGATCTACACCAAAAATAATTGTAGAAATATGTCTAATTCTACTTGAGTTTAGATGCAATAATTTAACAGTGAAGTGAAGCGCTTTATTTGTCATTATACAATGTACAACGAAATTACATAGATCAGATGGAGGGTAGATCCTGAGCCGCTGCAACTCCGTGCGCCGCCATTGTGGACCAACCTGACCAGCATTATCTACGAAGTCCTACGAGGTAGCCATGCCTGTTTATCTACGAAGTCCTCCGAGGTAGCCACACCTGCCCATCCACGAAGTCCTCCGAGGTAGCCATGCCTGTCTATCCACGAAGTCCTGCAAGGCAGCCATGCCGTCCATCCACGAAGTCCTGTGAAGTAGCCATGTCTGCCCATCCTTCGATCCACTCCCTATAGTGAATCCTCGTCCTCACAGAAAAATCCTCCTCGTCCTCACAGAAAAATCCTCTTCGTCCTCACAGTAAATCCTCCTCGTCCTCACAGTAAATCCTCCTCGTCCTCAGAGAAAAATCCTCCTGTCTGTTAGCTCCTCTCTGCCGGCTCCTGACTGTTAGCTCCTCTCTGTTAGCTCCTCTCTGTTAGCTCCTCTCTGCCGGCTCCTGACTGTTAGCTCCTCTCTGCCAGCTCCTGTCTGTTAGCTCCTGTCTGTAACAGTAATGCCCCCCAGCGCTCTCTGCCAAGCCGTCTCTTTCGCTTCTCTCTCTCTGCCCGTCTCTGTGAGCACAGGCTCCACAGAACACCACAGGCTGCAAAGGTCTTGTCAGGGTCTGAACTCATGTTTTCTAATGAATTTATTACGTTATGTCATTTGAATGAACGGGGAATCGTGGCGCACGGGCATCACTCCGAGCTCCGTGCGTGAATCATTTTCTGATCTTCTTCAAACTTCTGTAACGTCCTTGTCACTCTCATTGAATTAAAGGATCGTTTGTGTCATGTGTATTACAAAACAGCAGTGCAAATACTGTGCAATATCATTCAATCACTCGTCAATGTGGTGCTCCTCAAATTGGTGCCCAACTCGCAGCGAGTGTATAGGAAGTGGCGGCGCTGCAACTAGCTTTGTTTCAACCCTTTGTTTTTCATCATCATTGTGTTTTTTTCGTTTTTCGACACAATCGGGTAAATTGTTTTGTAAAGGACAAATGTTATTTCCAAGTGTTCCTGCCTAACAGTGGGTCTTATACAGTGAGGTCAATTCTAGGTGGGGCTGTTGCAGACCGTATTGAGTATAAGCTTTTTTTCGCACGTCTTTTTAGCGTCTTTTTAAAAACTCACAGCAGCTTCCCCACTTCACCCTTTGTCTCCAGCTTTACGTCCCGTTGCAACGAGTCGCCAAAAAAATGAAGAACATCCTCATAATCCATTGATTTCAGCAAGTTTCTTCCATGTGTGGCGCTTTCTTTTATGACACAAGATAAACCCATTTCACTCATTTCAGACTGGGGTGTGTATGGCGGCGGGGGCGGGACCATGGACCTGTCAATCACTACATGCGTGTATATGTGAGTGATTTTGGGCTAATAAAAACCAGCCCGCATTCTGTTCTTTGACTTTGGGGCAAAAATCGACATCAGATGCATAAAACTACAATGATTTTACACATTAATCACATTAGACTGTTAGTTATGATAAATAATTATAAAAAATACAAATACTATTTCTTCTTTCTTGCACAAAAATGACAAGAGGGACTTAGCCCACCGAGCCCATTGATACCAGCCGTCCCTGGTCTTATATAAGATACGCCTACAGAACTGACAATCAAAAGCATTCATTCTCACAATCCACACCATCGAGAGAATTGAGATTAATCTACCACTGTACCCTTCTTTTTTGCAAAATGTATCTTCCAGTGTGAGAGGATGGAACCCACTCAGTCAGCCACTTCAGCCTTGTACAGTGACTGTTACTGGAGCCAGTTTAATTGTATGGACTCCACTGTGTCAGCCCATACATATACAGTACAGCATACAAGGTCGTGATGAATTATATTAAGAACCATAAACTTTGGGTGCCAAGGTTCAAGGATAAGGTCAAAGGAGCACACCCCATGAAAATTAAAATATAAATTATGAATTTGTCACTATTAAAAGTCTATGACCCCCTACCCACTTTACCTTTTTCACCACAGAGTAATAATTTTGCACACGCCAAGGCCACACCGCAGGCAAATTGGATGCACCCGACAAGAGTGATCAATGAAAATGTATTAGTCGAGCAATGTTTCATGACTGGCTGAGATTGTAGTCTGTGTGCATGCAGGGATAATCCCCAAGTAATCAAGACATCATCAATTCACTGCTTTTTCCATTGAAGGCATCAGCAAGATTTCTTCATGCAACAACTCAACAAAATCTAATATGAAACTGACTTTAATTAAATCTCCTCATTTCTTCAGGGTGTCCACATTACATCCCTGACAAGGAAAAAAAGCAGGGAATATGTCATTATAGGAAGGTCAGCATGTAGGAGGGCCCCTGGTTGGGCTTTTCAATTGCTGGGGGCTTTTTAAAATGAGTGGCACATACCGTCTTCGGGGTCCAATGAGATCTGGGGTTTGCACAGGGCAAATTTAGCAAGTCGTCTCTTAATGAGAAATCTTCCGGCTTTCCTTACCTGAAGGATTTGTGTTTGAATTGGATATGCGCCGAGATGGCATTCCATTACGACTATCTGCTATTCCACGCAGCTTGTGTAATGCTAGATAGGACTTCTATAGGTTGCTTTCATTTGATCATTACATTATAAAGGATGGATTAATACTGATGTGGTGGGCAGGTCAGTATTCTATGGGATTTCCACTGCAAAGTATACATTTTTTACTGTCAAAGAGCAGATATATTGGTTTGGCTATAGTTTGGGATTATGCCATCAACCACTTAAAACCACTAAGGTTTCTGGGATTCATTGCACACAATAAACTAATGGAACTAATCTATCTGTGTACTGTAGGTTCTCAGTCGTACAGGAGTTGTCCATCGTAGGCAAAGATTCTTCAGTCTTCATCTGAACTCTGTAGTTGAAGTGTAGGACGTTTCGATCTTAGTCCAAAGATCGTCATCAGCTTAATAAAGATTTGAACACATAAACCAGAAGGAGGAGTTAACCTCTAAGTCCCTCCTCTCCAGTGTCAACAGCCTTAGGACTTAGCCCAGGGTGAGACAATACAGAGGTAACGAGCCATATTAAGTTTGAATATGCTAAGATGTATTCCTACCATTCCACAAAGAGAGGAGGGACTTAGAGGTTAACTCCTCATTCTGGTTTACTCTTAAAGGGTAACTAAATGGGCGTGCAAGAGCCTTACTCCACCCACAAACACAATCCAAACACAGCAGCGATATGGGCGTGCTCGGAGGCTTTGGGGTGAGGTGCAGGGGGGTGAGTGTGGGCAGGTGTAGTGTATTATGTATAATGAGGAGGACTGCACGTGTTTAGTTAGGCGCAATGCACTCTGGGAGATGTATTTCCTAAAACTACTGCTACACATTACAGCCATGGATTACAGCACACTCAGTTAAAAATAAAGTTCATAATTTAGAGGCAATATCTCATCTTGCTAACTTAATAGGAGCTTTGCTCTGATATAAATGTACAATCTGAGTGTAAACAAACAGGATTAAGTGGCTTTGAATTATGAACGTGATGTGCAACTTTGCCGCCCCCTAGTGTGCAATCTGTAGATTTCTTCAAACTCGTCGTGTGCGTGTTTGTGAAAAAAAAGACAGACATTCCATTGGAGCAGAGTCACTGACGTAAGCAGACTATGGCCTACGTAGGCAAACTGAGACCGAGCTTTGAAAGTCACATGCGTTGTCATCGTTCAAACTCAAGAGGGAGCAACACTGACGTTTTTTAGCACAAAATTAAGATTTCTACTAATATGCACTAACATGTCAAAATAGTGACAAGGACCTGTAGCCAGCTCTATGAGACACCAACTTTAACAGATTCTCAGCTAAGAAAAAGTTGATTTGGGGTTTAGTGCCTCATTAAGAGACCCACGAGCGTGTTCTTTATTAAGCTGATGACGATCTTTGGACTAAGATCGAAACCTCCTACACTTCAACTACAGAGTACAGATGAAGACTGAAGAATTTTTGCCTATAATGGAACTAATGGAATTTGATGAAGCAAAAATACATGACTTACGGTTGGCAAAGATTATTCAGTCTTCATCTGTACTCTGTAGTTGAAGTGTAGGATATTTTGTGCTTTATCCAAATATGAGTCGACTTGACACGCTTGTTGGGTTCTTAAGGAGAACCCAGTAGGAGGAGTCAGCATCTGACCTATTCACACCTGATTACTGCTCAATATCTTCCTATTGACCTACCCTGGGCTTTGTTCTAAGGCTGTTCACACTTGTCTATGGTCCTGCCCTGGCCAATGGACCAGCTTCATTAGCATGACATAGGTGTGGTTTCTGTCTAGATGGATGTTGTTGTAGACTGGGGCTAAGCTAAACCTCACTCCCACAATTGCGGTTCATGGATGGATTCTCTTTTTTTGACAAATATGGCTTCTTTGACTCCTCTCTCAAACCATCTATTCTCTTTTGTTAAAATCTTAACCTCACTGTCTTTAAATGAGTGATTGTTGGCTTTGAGATGGAGGTGCACAGCAGACTGAGGGCCGCGAGAGCTCTCTCTTCGGTGTTGATAAAGCCTCCTATGACGAAGCTTTTTGGATAAAGAGCGAAACGTCCTACACTTACAGAGTACAGATGTAGATGGAAGAATCTTTGCCTAAGATGGACAACTCCTGTACGAGCGAGCACCTACACATACTTGAGTTATCGTTCCCATAAAAGCATCTGTACACTCGAATGTTACAGTATTTAGCAGTAGTGACTCGGCAGCTTACATAGTTGTCTCTTTTCTTCCCTTTAAATATATATTTAACCCTAAAATGGTGGGTTTGTATAGTAAATTTCTATTAGCATCCGATCCTTAACTTTATATACTTTGAATGGAGAGGGCCAGGCAGATGAAGTGACTTGCGAAAGACCACACAAACAGTATACAGACAAGCCACATATCATGATGAAGGGATACATCGTCTCATAGGCTGTAATCTTAATTATGGTTGATCGATGCGTAACACTTCCTGGATGTACTGTCAAAAAGCAGACCAGACTTATTCACAGAGATAAAAGCAGCGCATTCAAAGCTTTCACTGGAAAAGTTTTTTTGGAAACTTCTTTGCAGCTTCACCTCACGGCCTTGCCGTTAAAAGAGATGAAGTTATCTCATGGAGGAGTTCACATCTGGGGGATAACCTTTCTTTTCTGTTTGCTAATGTTATCTTTCAGCTCATATCAAAACGGAGCCCAAGTAAAAAATCTACTTCAATCGTTTGTAAAGCAGTGCTATAACAAGGCCAGAGGAGTCCAGTTCATGGCCGACTCTGATTGAAGAAGGACTTGATAGGCATGTTTTTCATTGTATTACCCGTACCTGTATTTGTTAAACAGAAAAAGCACAAAAATCTGTAGTAATATTACACCTACAAACTGGCTTTCCTTTTTGAGTTGTGGTCACAGTGTAAGGCCAAGGAAATAAATGGGTGAGTAAGAGGGTATCTGAACTAGATCTTCGGTAAACTGCGGACCAGATTGAATCCCCAGGTGGTACAAAGCCTGTTCTATATCAGGGCTTTTCCAGGTGCACCAGTTTCCCTCATCAAAAAAAGTTTTAAATCTCAAACTGGGTTCTCTAGATCAGGAGACGGGTGCTGCTCTGGGGTCAGCCACTGCAACAGAAATGAGTTGAGTCAACGCTGTAGAAAGACGAAACAAGGCCTGTTTATACAGTGCACGGAGTAAATGAGTACTAACAATAGTAATAAGAAAGTACACATGTCTTACAGCAGAGGGAACAAATGATCGCTTCACAAATCACAAAATTGCAGTTCACCATTTAACCACGAGGGGCAGCAGACACATCGTTTTAGATGGTTTAGAGACTTTAGACAACAAATATTCAAATAATTGACAGTAAAATGTCAAAAAATTGTTGTGGGAAGGTCTGGTGTATGGTTAATTAGCCCCCCAAAAATGTTTGTTCGACTTTTTATTTGAGCATCTGAGGTTCACAAAGTTGAACATGGAAGTACATGAATAAATATATACAGAGCATGATGCCCAAAACTAGTAGGCAGAAGTAAAAGCTTGTTTGTGCCTACCCCCTTTTTTATTCACTGCAAAAAGTGATCTCTAGATGAGTTAAATTAGCTTGAATTCAGAATATTTGACTTTATTTTGAGTAATATTGACTTACCAAGTAACATTATCTGCCAATGGAACATTTTTGCACTTAATATAAGAAAAAGCAACTTCTTGTGCTTAAACTGAGATAATACATCTAAATGTACTTCAAATGATATGGGCAAAGTTTATTCAGTCTTCATCTGTACTCTGCAGTTGAAGTGTAGGACGTTTCGATCTTAGTCCAAAGATCGTCATCCTCTCGAAGTTGGCAGCTATCCGTCTGTGTAGGTTCTCAGTCGTACAGGAGATGTCCCTTGTAGATTATTTTCAGATGAAGACTGGAGAATCTTTGCCTACGATGGGCAACTCCTGTACGACCTCGAACCTACACAGATTGGAATGATATTATTTTTCTTATGGTAAGTGGGAAAATGCTTGTTCCTTTGGCAGATAATTTTACTTGGCAAGTCAAAATGACTCAAAATAAGGTCAAATATTCTGAATCCAAGCAAATTTAACTCATCAAAAGATCACTTTTTGCAGTGTTTACATTTGAGCAGTAGATATACAGTGCATTCATTTGTTGTAGTATGTATATGACATACCAGATCTTTTGTCATATTCCAGGGACATTATCAACCATGTTTAGTTACACTGGCCTTAGCTATACTATAGAGATGACTGAACATCTTACTTGTATATTTTTTAATGTTTGGTAAACCTATGAAAGTTGCTTGTTCCTTTCACAAGTTGTTTTGGTTTTATGTATTAGGCATTTTTGTCCCTATTAAAGCATCACCCCCAGGGCATCAAAGTCTCACTGTGCACCAGAGCAAGCCAGGGATGAATTCTTAGCCCCTCTAAACTACAAAGTGTTGAGCCAACTTTCGCTGGTTTGGCAGACTGTGACGCGATGGCCTGCTTTTCACTTTCATCTCCATCCCGCACCATTAAATGCAACTGAACAATAGATAAGTGCGATTGGGGCAGATCAAACGCCGGCTGGGCTCTAGGAAACTGCCTTCATCTCTTCCCCTCCGCCGCTCACCTTTAGAGAGGCTGTCCAACATTTGCTGCCAGAAGGGAAAGTCATCTCTAATTAACATGTCACAGCCTCGCGCCGGCAAATGAGCTCCTAGACAGTGATGGCCCGCGGCTCCCGGCATTAACTATTCACTACTTATGCACTACCGAGACAACAGTGTGACAGTGTGAGGGCCCATGCACTATTTATGCTGTTTAAGTCTTTTTGCATGTGGACTCTCAGCCCTGTTTGTGTGGCGCTACAAGAAGTAAGCGAGCAGAAAGAACAAACGGAAAATTGTCTGTGCGAGAGTGGCATGTGGTTGACTGGGGGCTGAGTCTGAATGGAGAGGTATAGAGCAGTCTTTCTCCATCTGTGGTTCCACCAAGGGAAGAGTCCTGGCGTTTGTTTCTTTAAGACAGTGCACACGAGAGGAGGATACAAGTGAAACAGCTCCGAGATGTTTGTTCCTACCTGTGCTCACAGAACTGGGTTGATTGAGATGAGGACGTTTCGCTTCTATCAACAGAAGCTTCTTCTTAGCGCTTGTGCTCAGAAAGTGTGACAGGTAGACACAACTGAGAGGCCTTTACATGAGGATCAGGCCAGGACAGGACGGCCATACCCTAGGGCAGGGGTCTCCAACCTTTTTTGCGAGCTACTTTTACGTAACAAAAATGGCACCGAGCTACTTATACTTCAAAGAAACCCGTGTAACTCAGCCTCTAGCATTACCAAGATGACCATTCAACTCAATAAAAGAAAATGACAGTAGTTTCTGCTTTATACTTTGCTATGTTTGGAGATATTTTTCTCAGAACAACATGAATGCTAAAAATCTAAAATTTGACTCAGTGTTTGTCAAAATGTTGAAAGCCTTTGGTGAGCTACTTGGAAAGACCAAGCTCCTGCTCCTGAGCTCCTGAGCTACTGGTTGGAGATCCCAGCCCTAGGGTCTGACCTGCCTCTAGCTCAGTTTAAAACAAAGAGGTTCTAATTGATTGAAACTGTAAACAACTACAGTCCCAAGCCTAGACTTGTTAGTTAGGAAACTGTTAACAGTAGGTTCACTAGCAAGGACCACAACCTCAGACATGAATGATGCTCAAAGAATTTATTAGGAAAAGACGAAGCGAGGCGTAAAACATGAGCGGCATATGTGGGCTTCCGAGAGGGCCGGGCTCCCAGGCCTGTATCCCACGATATCTGAAAAAGAATAAGATGAGATTAATGAGGGTGAGGAGGGAGGGGCACTGAGATGAGATGAGACGAGGTGAGTGGACAGGCTGCTTAAATAGAGGGGAGACCGGGAGGGGCATGGAGGTGTGGTCCTGCTCCCGAACTTAAGATAACTTCCCTATCTTCATGTGTGGCAGTCCTGGGAGGGCCCTGAGCCTTATGTAAAGGTCTTTAACTTACTTGTCACACTTTCTGAGCACAAGTGCTAAGAAGAAGCATCTGTTGATAGAAGCTAAACATCCTCATCTCAATCAAACCAGTCCAGGCTTAAAAGTTTGTGAACCACTGATATGTCTATTTTAGTCAAATTCCTAACGCTCTGATGTTTAAATGATGTGTAATTCATGTAGCTTGTTTTTATTTGTATTTCCACTGTCGCTGTGGTGGTTTTTGTTGTCATTGTCCTTCACAATCAGCGCCACAATACAGAACACGCAGCGCACACTCCAAATCGACTACATCAGTCGCCGAGGCCGGTCCCGGTGGAAATATGCTTCATGTGCCGTGATCCTTCACTTGCAGATTTGCCAGCACTGCTCCTGTCTCCTCTTCAGGTGATTTCCATTTAGATGGGCAGGTCCCTATTTGAGATGGGGGAAAAAGTAAAAGAGGGCAAAAAAAAAAGTGGATTAGCCATGTGGCACTGTGTCTTTGCCGTCGCTGAACTATAGCCATGTGACAGACAGCCCTGATACGTTTCATCCATCCGACGCTCACGACATTTACATATATTTAACACGGAGTGAGGCCTGTCTTACAGCTCACTTCTCCTGCAGGTGACACAGCGCTGAGGGAAGAGGAATCTGCCCCGAGCTAAGTCTCCTCTCACTGCCCCGAAATGGGATCATTCAAAAGTTTAACGCTCAGCAAGAAGTTTCACTGCAAGATTTACAAGTTTAATGCTATACGTTTTATTCAAGTAAGACTGAACGGACAGAACTGTAAACTGTGTATAACTGGTTTTCATGTATTTCAAATGATTACTTTCATTGGATAATGTTGGTTGTTTTTTCGTTTTGTTTTTTACCAGTGAATTTCATGAAGACCTGAACACTGCGGTGTTTGCAATCAACTCTTTTAGGACACGTTTCTCAAAAAAAAAAAAAAAAAAGTCTCCTGATCTCAACTTTGACTTATAGACAAGTTGAATGTTATTGTTTATGGTCGATGATCCTGCGCATGCCAACATCCCAATTGTCGTCTTTGAAACTTCCAACGCTCCTTTGCCTTGTAATTTTGAACACATCTAACAGCATGAAGCCAAACAGAGGACTGTAAGCGGTGGCTACAGCACTAAGCTAATGCTAACTACTGCTAACGCTACCCTACCTGACCTGTTTCAGTGGATATCAGTCCTCAACATTGGCCTGTTCAGTATGGAGACATTTACTACAACTATTTAATCAACATCAAGGCTTTACACTGTGGAAACGATGCAAGTCACTCGATGGATATCATGTTTTGTGTCTGGACATGTGAGGCTACCACAGCA
>OMNZ01095581.1:0-13047 GCA_900303255.1 Lesueurigobius sanzi
CATTAGTTATTGGGTCATTTCCCTTTGTTTCCCCTTGTTCCACATTGTTACTCTCTATTCTTCTCTGTTCCCTCTTGTTTCTTGTAGTTACAGGCAATAGCTTCTCACTTTAGATTACAGCCCGCGCTCACATGTAGTTACACATTAGTTACAATGTACACATTAGTTATTGGGTAATTTCCCTTTGTTCCACATTGTTACTCTCTATTCTTCTCTGTTCCCTCTTGTTTCTTGTAGTCACAGGTTATAGCTTCTCACTTTAGATTACAGCCCGCGCTCACATATACAGTAGTTATATATTAGTTACAATATATTGCAAATTAGTTATTGGGTAATTTCCCTTTGTTTCCCCATGTTCCACATTGTTACTCTTTATTCTTGCCTGTTTCCTCTTGTTTCTCGTAGTTACAGGTTGTAGCTTCTCACTTTAGGTTACAGCCCGCGCTCACGTGTAGTTGCACATTAGTTACGATGTACTTTCACATTATTGGGTAAACCTTTATTACACCTCGTTTTGTTACACCTTGTACATCTTTGTTACACTTTAGTCTCACTTTGTACTTCCATGTGTAATTACAGTCTCGTAACCTGTATCTACACATGGAACTGGGCTGTAATCTAAAGTGTTACCAAAATGTCTTTGAGTCACCCCATGAAAAATGAGAGCAAAAGTGTTGAGTGGAAATGTTTGTTGAGAGCATTATTAGTTTTATACATGTTTACTGTATTTATTTTTGGTACTTATAGACGTGAATTTATATTTGACCCATCTTTCAACCCGTCAGCAACAGTGGACAATGGCATTTCGATGCTCAGAACAAATTTGCGGATTTTAAGCCAGGGTCTTCATCATTCATTTATGATACACACCCCATCTGTGAAATTTGATGGGGTGTTACATTTTGGTGGTGGTGGAGTTTGTTTTCACATAAACGTAGGCTAATTTTCCAGCAGTTTACATCATTTCATAAAAAAAAAAAAAAAAAATGATGAGAGTAATTTGAAACTAAACTTTCAGTAGCCGTAATGTTGAACACAGGCTCATTCAATTTTCATGTGTGATTTTCATAGATCATTTTACTCCTAAACTTCCAGTATTGAGGTCATCTTCAACAACTGCCAAGTTACCTAGATACCATTCTGTTGACAGCTGAGTGAAAGTCGGTGACCCGGCTGCACACATGGTTTTATATTGACATGTGGAAATATAACATCAAATGATCTGGTGATTAATGTGAAAAATGGCTTTGTGCTACCACCACTTTCATGTCGAGTTCAAGCCGTGGCAGGGATACAAACTCGGACTGAATGAATCAAGCGAAATGAAAAGAAAATTTCCCTTTTGGACATCTGTTCAGTGCAAAAGGCATTACATTTAAGTTGTAATAAACATAAATTATCCTTAAACTGAAAGTGGCTGCTTCCCCTTGTCCACATTTGCCATAGTTATAATAATGGTTTCCAATGAAAATGAGACTTTAGCGCTAATAGCCTTTACGCTCATGTTTTTAGTTTGTACAAAGCCAGCGCACGCCACCTATTTTGTGGTGTGTGTGTGTGTGTGTGTGTGTGTGTGTGTGTGTGTGTGTGTGTGTGTGTGTGTGTGTGTGTGTGTGTGTGTGTGTGTGTGTGTGTGTGTGTGTGATTGAGAAGTCTAGACCTCACATAACTGGAGCTCTATGGGTGGTGATGTCATGCTACAAAAACACTGCAGACTTAATTGGTTTATGGTCACCTCCAAATTGGCTCCCAGCAGATTTGACAGAGAGGCTAACATGAGTGGAAAGGTTATTTGGTAGTTCAGTGGCTGGAAAAGGAAACATGAATTGCACTTATAAAAGTATTACAGTATGACCAATAAAAGTAAATAGTGAGATTATTGAGGAATGGGTACTTGCTACAAAGTGAGCGGGGAAGCCGAGGCCTGCTTTCTGTTGGATCTTTAGTCAGACCACAGTTATTTTGGTCATATACAGTACCCTAACAATCTACAGTATGCAAGACTGAAGAGCAAGATGTCTGACCCAAAGGCACAACAGCAAAAGTTGACACTAGAGGTCAATCTGTTATGTTGTGGAGTCCATGTGCCAGTGTACGACCAATGGATAACCAAATAGTCTTTTGAGCATCATTAGGATGACGTGGATGAAGTTGCAAATTGCTTTTCTATAGATGGCGTAACTGTCCTTCCAGGCTCAGGCATCACTCTTTACGAGTATTTGTGTCCATTCGTTTAAAAGAGCCATTCAAAAGCCAATTTTTTATATTGATATTTTTAGGATGCCAGTAAGAAAACTATCTATCTATTATCTAATGCCTGATCACTGATCTTTTTTTTTTATTGTCCAAAACAATGATTTTCACCCGTTTAAAAGTTTGTGTCACCATCAGTTAAATTCACATGATGTTACACCTTGGTATTTTCCAAATTCTTTGATCCTTTCTAAGTGACTGGGCAACGCCATAGTAGTGGATGGAAGGTGGATAGGCAAGAGGGTCTTCATATCAATAACACAACTTTAGTAAACTCCACTAACGTTAAGGTTAGGATTAGGGTTAGGTTCAGGGTTAGTTTGGATTAGTTTAAGCTAGCGTTGTCCAGTGGAGATGACGTCATTTCCTGTGGAGCAGTGGAGCTCCACTAGTCACGTGCCCCTCCATCATCTGCAGCCAGACCCTTCTCGCGATAGGTGTATCAAATCATAAAATGCTCTCCAATATGTCAGCCGCGTAGCAGTAGCCGCTGATCACGTGTCTGAATGTGACTGATTAAGAAAAGAGGCAACAACTGACAAATCATTTTAGTGCAAAAAAGCTTTCACTTCTGTTTCCCGCTCTGCTGTTTTAGCTGATTCTTGAGTTCTTTCAGGGTAAATTAGAGCGCAATTGACTTTTCACAATTGAGATTCGGTTCAAACCTTTCACATTTAAGAGCCTTTAGGAGAGCCGATTCAGTCATGAACGGTACATCACTAACCGTTCCCAAGTCTACTGCTCCTCACTGAACTCCTTCTCACATCCAAAGCCTAACCCAATCCTTAGCCTTACCTAACCCTAAGTCTGAGGAGACATCTGCAATGGTACACAGAATTATGCAGTACTTAGGTACCTCCGCCGGCTGTGTCCATCCAATGCTGAGGCGATACCAGCGAACACCAGGCTGACCCCGTTAAAGTTTAAACATAAAACAGAGAAAATATACAGGAGAACAGTGTGGAATTAGATACAATATTAAACAATTAATACATGCGCTGAAACAGATTACACCCAGATCTATTCTATGCCGAGTTTAATGAATACTGCGAGTGTGGTGTGACTGCAAACTCTCACATGTGGTTGGTGTGAAGTGTGTTGCTGGTGGCTCTGCTTCAGGATTGTGTCGAGACTGTCTATAATAAATGTGCCCGGGAAAGAGGGCCCAGAGAGATATATCACAAACAGGAGGGAGGCAGAGTGCACTGGGAGAGGAAGAGGATGGAGAGAGGGGGCGAGCGGAGCGGGAGTGTGCTGGGAACAGAGAGAAGATGCAGAGAGAGAGAGAGAGAGAGAGAGAGAAGGATCGATTGGTGAGGGGAGATGAGGGCTGCTTTCTCCTGGGTCCTGCTATGTTTCCCATTATGTAAGCCCTGGTCACCGGCAGCATGCCAACAGGCAAAATAAAAGAGTCTCTCTGGCTTGGCACGGCCCGTATTTTCCTATCCTCGGTGCGGGGTCAGGGAGGGGTCAGGCAGCTGGATGGGGCGCAGGGGGGATTGTGGGGTCTGGGCTGGCCTCCAAAACCCAAAAGGCCCAGGGTTCAAGTACCAGCTGAAAGCAATCAGTGAAATCTGGGAGTGCCACAGCTGCTGCAGTGCTGTGCTGTTCTGCGGCTCCGCTCTCTCCGTCTTCGGTGAGCCACTCTGTCCTGCCTTCTCCTAAGCCTCATCTTTAACCCCGTGCATGTACCCATCATCTGTGCCAGCGTGAGTGTGTGGGCCCACGGCTCAAATGCTAAATTGTGAAAAAATGTAGTCAAGAAAAAGTCAAAAGATAAAAGAAAAGCAGCTCTTCAGTCTGCCCAGACCACAGTCAATGGTACACTGCTGTGTCAGGCTGGGTCTGACTACGACCGCAGAGCCAAACTTCTTGGTAAAAATGCATGCCTGGTGTTGCTGTATTTTGCATGAATGCGACTGTGCGCATTTTGAAATTCCATTACTTCAATCAACACTGAATATTTTTGTGCTGTCAGTCTGCCATGACATGCCAGCGTTAGTCATTATTTCAGATAGTGCCACAGAGGAAAACAGGCAAAGATCTGAGGTCTATTGAATGCAGATGGTCTGTGTTTTCCTGCTCTGGTTTCAAGTCTAATCCTTCTCTCAGAGGGCATGATAATGCCAACAAATACAATACCACTCTCGCTGATTACTTCCATCCTCTGGAAAGTTTCTCACTGACTTGAAGTTTTTTATCCAAAATGTATTCACAGGACATGAGAGGTCTCAAAACAACTGTATTGGGCTAGAAAAAGTGGTCAACAGCTTTGGGAAAGATCTAACAATAGTAAAACATCTGCAATATGACAAAGTGAAGTCTGTTCCATAAACTCAAAGGTTACAAACATTATCTCATCGGTGGAAATGAAATGTTGCTTTTCCTAAACTGCCTTCACGGGAACATCGTTGGTCTGAAGCACTGGATAAACAAACACAACAAAATGATACACACAATTTATAACATTAATCAAAAAAGAAAAGAAAAAATCTAGCGTGTTTTGTTTTCTTAAACGTTTGTTTTGTCTTCTTTCACAAATGTTTTAATTGTGGCCTAATGAGTTTGAAGATTTGTGGCAACACTCTCAAAGCATTAAAACTATTCCAGGACCATTAGACTCACAGCGTTCCAGAGATAGTACAGAGCATCCAGCAGCCCCATTAAGCTTTACATAATGTTTACGACGCTCCATGGATCTTTGTTATGTCTTGCTTAATGTGCGCTGCAAATTGTCCGCTGGTCTGTGTTGTGTCTAAGAGCTGGCACTGCCCCTCGACCCACGGAGAAGATGTGCAGAAGAGCCAGACTTGTAGCCATTGTTAATAAGTTTAATAGGATATGCTCTGGAGTAGATCCATTTGTGCTGCCCATCCAGACACCTGGGAGGGAAGAGCAGGGGAGAGGAGGAGGCAGACCGTGTGATATGATTGAGAGTGGCGAAAACAGAGGAAGTTGTACAGACAGTGGGCAGCCAGCGGACATAAAATACTGACACTGCCCATTGATCATACTCCACAAAATATGCTCATCTGGTCCAAAAGTGGGCTGAGACCGATAAGGGCTGCGGGCTGGAGCTGCAGGAGACACCCACTCTTCACAGTTTTTGTGCCTGGAGTGACTGAGCGGTGAGTGGGGCTGGCTGTCGTCAGGCTGGCCCAGAGCAGGAAGTGTGCTGGGGATAAGGCGGCCATGTGGCAGGATGTTATGGATTTCTAATTAGAGCAATTCATCTGTCAGCAAGGGCACGCTTTCACTGGGCCTTTCTCTGGGCTTGCTCTCCTCGGGACCCCTATACTTCACACTCCGCGGCTTCACCCCCTTACACACACACACACGCACATTCCTCACCCAGGGCAACCTCGAACAAGCTCCGAGTCCCCCGAGACCTCACAACATTACTGCGCCAACAACTGAACGCACCAGAACAAATCATTCAATCAGCACGGCTCACGTCAAGCTAAAAGTCCGACGCGGCCCCTGGAGAGCGACAATTCTTCAGCTGCGTGAAGCCATGTCGTAGATAAGGACCCGCCGGTGCACAAGAGCTGGACGCGAACCAGTTGGCGCGACGAGCCCCGAGGCAGAGTTACAGCCGGCGCAGCAAACAGTCCCTTGACATTAAAGGGGTAATGCTAATGTGGATGTTGCGGTGATCGGACAGTAGACAGTGGTCCCGGGGGAGCCCTCTGCGCTATTGTGTTACACCAGATATCCTGCTGCTGCTGCTCTTTCGGTCAGGAGCCTGTAATTACGCAAATAAACAAACATAGAAGAGGTGTGTGAAACGCCTGACATCTGCCTATGGGTCTGTGTCCAATGGATTGCTTAAACCAATACAACACGGCATGCTTGCACCTGCACACTGTTGATTTGCGCATCATTTCATCACCCACTACATAAGTCTACTGGACACTGGAGACCTTGTGGTATTCGGTCTTCCTCTCTAGACAACCATGGTTTAAACATTATCTTAAATCATCATCTTTAAGTTTAGTTTCAGTTTGAGCTCATTTAAACCTGATTTATGAATGTTTTACTAATTAAAAACTGTGCATGAGGCAGCAAAGTTAACAGTTTGTCCAATGACCAGAGGGTTGTTGGATTTATTCCACACTGTTATTGGACCTTTAGGCAGAATACTTACTCAGCCCTGGAATTTCACTCGCAAAAACATAACCTGTGATTCTAATCCTATAATTTCATTCTTTAGTAGTTTTATTTTACATTCATCATCATAATAACAGGCAATGTATACAACTACTGACTATGTGTGTGATTTTTATTTTGTTGCTCGGACTATTGTTGTTGCTTGGACTTTCGTATTCCTCCTTTTTTTTCAAACAGGAAATGTACTTTTTATATGCAAGATAAGAGAGGATTTGACTTGATCTCAGCAGTAAAGAAGCAAGTGTAAGAGTAATGAAATCAAAAAAGGTCTGAGGCACTGTTTTGTGAACAAGGTTAAAAGTCCTTTAATGAAAAAAAATGGACTGCCTACGCGTTTCGACTTAACAAGTCTTCGTCAGGGCATAATAATTAGAACCAGGTAGAAGTCATGTGTTTTGATCAAAAAGTCACATGACTGAGGTATTTACAGATTTACAACATTTCAAAGTACATATTTCCAGATACATGGAGAAATACATTTAAAATATGTGGAACAGAACTGTTCCGAAAAAAACATTTATATAGTCACCAAATACATGGAGAAACTTTTAGAACAGAGCAGTTCCCAGGAGAATAAGAATAAGGATAGAGGAACCAACTGTACAGCACTGTGTAGGACAAGGAGTGTGATATCAGTTAACACTTACATCAGTATCACGGATCAAAGAGCACAAACAAAAAAACCTTGACTCAAGGCGCATAGAGTTCACAGAAAAGGGGTGAAGTCCAATTCCTCATTAAGCCCTGGGTAATGGGTGGCTCCAAGGGCATCAATCCAGTACGTCTCTCTTTGGAGCAGTTTTTTGAGTTTATTCCCTCGTCTGAGGCCCATTTTTATCGTCTCTATGACCATGATTTTGAGGCCATTGATGTTGGTATGACCTGTGGTTTTGAAGTGCTTGGCAATTGGATAATCCAAGTTTCGAGTTTTGATTGCGTATTTATGTTCAGCAAACCTCTCTTTTAGTTTTCTCTTTGTGCGCCCAACAAAAAAACAGCCACATTCACAGTCAATTCTATAGACAACAAAGGTTGAGTTACAGTTCGCAAAATTGAAACATTGGTAGGTCCTTTCCTGTTTGGCATCCATGAAAGTTGTGCTCCGATTTATCTGTGGACAGTGTTTGCAGGAGCCACACCTAAAAGTGCCAGCTGGCTTTTGGAAGGAGAAGGTGGCAGATTTTTGTGGGGGCAAATAACTCCTCACCAATTTGTCCTTGAGACTAGCTGTGTGGTGATGAAGCGATCTCATAGTCACATGTAGGTGACAAAAGTATGCATGAACTCAATCTTGTTTTCGAAAAAAAAAAAAAATGGTTTAATGGCGCTATTTCGATGTCGAACGATGTGAAGTTACAGACTTTTTTCGATATCCCTATGACAAAAATGAATGGGATTCTTAGTTCCGGCAGATGAGTGGGGCTTGTAGTGACGAGCTGGTGGGCGGGACTGTGATGCTCCATACAGGACTCTCTGACAAAATGTATGTTTGTTTCAAGATGCACAATGTGTAAACTTTTGATGAGGGACATTTGGCTAGTTTCTAGTTGAAAAGCGTAAGCAAACAGGTTTTTAACGATAAATGACTTCACGCAACCACTAACCGTGAATGAAATAAAGGATTTTGTGTTATCATTCATACATACCCTGACATTCTGCCAGGGTATGTAAACTTTTGAGCACAACTCTATAACATTTTGGAATAACGTACAACTTATTGTGTGTATTCCAAAAAAAGTTTAAAAATAATGAACGTTACATTACAAGAGGACAGTGCGAAGCATCATAAAGTAGAAGTGCAGAAGGAAAGTGGGTGTGAGAGAAAGTTTTGGGATGAGCAGGGCAGTGGAGGCGGGGGCCAAGGGGCTCAGGGCTCTACAAGGCCAGGAACAGAGCACCGCGGCTGGGGGATGTTTAGATAGGTGCAGGCTGCCACTAGGAAGTCCACGCTCCAGTATAAACAGGGCCGCCACACAGCCTCACTCCCAACTGTGGGAGAAATGTGCCCCGAGACGCAGGCAGTGCCGCTGGTCGGGGCAGTGGAGGAGAGAGGGGAGAGGGAGGGTGGGTACATGGTCACTTTGACATCCCCCTGCTTAATATATACACAGCTGAGTCTGGAGCTATTTCCTCAGACTTCCTTCATCAAAGCCTGTGCACCAATCCCCAGGCTGTTTGAGTCTTATCAGTTTATCTGTTGACTCCATGTCACACACACAGGACCTATTCTGGACGCATGACAACATGGAAAAAGTATTCGCTAAAATTCTTAGATAGTTGTGATAACAATTAGTAAAAAAAATAAATAAAAAAAAGGTAGTAAGCTATGTTTGTAATTTTGCTTAGTAATCTTAACATCAGCACAAGGTATGTTGCTATCACTCATACAGTCACTCATGCTCATTGGGCCTGATTTGCTAAATATTTGCTCACATGCAAAATAGACAGGTGCAAAAAAAATGGTGCCGTTGAGATCTCTGACTCATAAATGCAGAAAGGCCACAAACTCATTTATGAATCAGATTTGCTCCACTAATAACATAAATCGTTTCTAATGATAAATCAGGTGCAACATGTGCTCATTTTTCAAGTACTTGAAATTTAACATCTGGCTTAATAAAATAGGCCTATAGTGGATAACACTGGTTCTCATCTCCAGTAGCTTTAGATCCGCATTCAAAACATCACAACACATCACCCCCTAAATATCAATTTCAACTTATAAATAATAAAAGCATTTTGCAGTTTGATATAAATATGATATAAAGTATTTCCTCTGAGTTCTGTTGACTCTAGCGTGATTTCATTGATCAAAGTGACTATTGGCCAACTCTCTGAAAGTCAGTCTGTGGCCTCCATTTGAGTCCAAACCACCAGCTGAGAACCACTGGTGTAAGTTCTAAATGACGGCATCATGGCAATATTAAAATGTCAGTCATTCGATTTCATTCACAAAAGCATCATTTTGTAAAAGATCCAATTCCTTCTCTTTGAATCTAAATGAATTACTCTAGGGCGTCTATATTTACACCTACAGAAACATTTTAGCAGCCGCTCAGACTCTCACGCACACACATAGAGTGGACACAGATTGTGTCACTGTGGTTGGAGAAGCATGAGCTGGGTTTTCAGGGGAAATTCCTTTTCATTTAAAACCGAAGTGCAGGGAAACACATTTTGTGGATGCGTTTACCTAATTAATTAATAAAACATGTTCTTGAGGGCGTCACAAAGAAGATGACCTGCCTCCAGTGTTCGCATGGTCTGGCATATGCAGGATGGCTAAAACCTATTGGTGGATCTCTCTATAGCTGGATTAGGAAATAAACATTGTTTGGAGTCGCCATATTCTATTGTAAATGATTTCGTCTCTCTATAGATCTTCTTAATATTTTCTAGTTTTGTATGTAACATAATGTGTGTGATTTTTGACCAAGCCCTCTAAGCCACAAATTGCTTGGCAGAACATTTCTAAAACACAGTTAAAACATCCCAACAAGACGAAAGCATGAATTTAAAAGGCGATACAGAGAAAACATAAACTCCAGTCTGGTTCGTGAGTGCGTAGTGGTCCAGACACCTCGGAGCGGGGAGCAGAGAAACCCCAGTGTCCCGTGTTTAGTCTGTGACGGTGGCCTTTCACAGTGTGAGAAGACCCACGAGAGCTCAGGTGACAGATTCACTGCACTCAGACGTGATCCAATACAATATTTACTCTGCCGTGTCAGGAGCACGGAGGTTACACCGTCTCGCCGTGCAACCTGTTCACCACGAGGCACCGGGCTTAACGCTGGGCAGACTCAGCCGCACTGGCCAAATCTCCATGAAATTTGGTCTGTTTTAGGAGTAGGAGAAGGACCTTTGATGCACTATACAAAAAATAAGTCCAAGTTTCTTGAAATAATGTATATTGATTTTAGTAGGTAAGTAAACTGATCAAGAATTATACATTTGTGCACTTTAAATAAGAAAACACATCTGCTTTCAAGTCAAGTTTGATTTGTTTCTAATCTTAAAGGCACACTGCGTAACAGTTCCACCTAATAAATAGTAGTGATGGGATTTATGGCTCTTTACAGGGAGCCGAATCTTTGGGATCCGTTCATTTTAGACTTAGACTTTATTGATCCACAAGGGAAATTGCGTTGTCACAGTAGCTCGAATAGTATCTTACAATAAAAATAACAATCTTAAAATAACAAAATAAAAAATGTGTGAGAATACAATATGTAGAACTGTGACATTTTCAATATATAATATAAACAAAGACAAAGCATTTTCAAAGAGCCGTTCATAAGACTGGCTCCTTTGTATATTGATTTTTTAAATGACGCCAGCTAAAAACGTCATATTGTGAGCAGATATTAGGCTGTCAGCCACATTTCTCATTCAAATTAACCAAAAGGGCTAAAACTGGGCTGAACCAGGTCTAAACCAGGACTTAAACTGGGCTGAACTAGGACTGAACCAGCAAGGCTAAAACTGGAAAAAAGCTGAGCTGAACTAGTGATAAACTAGGACTAAACGGGGTCAAAATCAAAGGTCTAAACCAGGCTAGAATGGGTCAAAATCTCGACGAGACCAGAGCTAAGTCAGGGTTTAACCAGATTACACCAAATGATGATGGAGATGGTTTTTCCTTTCTGAAAAAAAAAAAACGTGTTTTTGAATCCAATTTTGTGCCACAGACACTGACAAAAGGCTACATGTGTCTGACAAATCATTTTTAGTGCAAGGATCTGTCATTTCTGGCGCCTTCTCTGCTGTTGTGCTGATTCTTGAGTCCATTTAGGGTAAATCTACATCAAATCGACTGAAAAATAAGATCCGGCTCTTTTCACAAATGAGATCCGGTTGGAACCGTTCACCTTAAAGAGCCGTTCAAAAGAGCCGATTCGGTCATGAACGTCAAAAAAATAACCTAAAAAATGAACAATGGAGCGTGTGTCTTTGCTGTGAGCGGCTCATCTCTCTCCTAAGACCTGATTTGTAACTTTCTGGGGAGCGGGGACGTCTCCAGCTCGTCTCCAGCTCGTCTCCATGCAGATGTGGGCCTAAAGGAGGCCAAATATGAGATTTAAACTGGTTAGGTCCTCATCCAAATCCATTCTTTGCTGCAAAAAATAGCATTTTCTGTGCCTAGCTGGTCATTAGGAGCATGTCCTGTATTGCTGGTAACATCAGAATGTTATGCAATGTTGCGTATGTGTTTCACAGTGTACCTTTAAGTGTAATGATATTTCCATCGGCAGATCATTTTACTGACCTACTTGAATCATAGACTTATTTCTAGAAAATGTTCCGTCTTTGCAGTATAATCATTGTACAGCATTTTTGTAGTTCTTGTAATATCTTTCTTTCTATGCATCATTACTGGAGTGAGGGAGGATAATATAGTTTCATCAAGGCGTGTGGTGCTGCTCCCAGTTGTGACACTGCTGCTGGTAAACCCCTGACCAGTCCCATCCAGCAGTGGTTCCTGGAAGAGCATCCAGATAGAGTGGTAACAGAGCTAACCCTCCCACACACTGAGCCTTGTCAGATCATACAAGCATCTGCTATCAAAGGTTTTTTTTTTAAGCCATATACAATTCAGCCAGCAGGGACTTCAGACAGGGGAATGGGGGAAAAATGTAAAATGAGTGATGTCAATTTAAAAGTTCTTCTGTACATTAATGACAAAAAAAAATGCATTGCAACTTTTCTGTCATTTTATGTTTTCATTTTATCTGAATGGCCAAAATTGCCTTTATTTTCAGTGACCAAATCTAAAAAATTGAGTCAGAGTCAGATTCAAATGTATGGTTTTATTGTATGTATGTGCAAAGGTATGTATTTTGAATATCTTGTTTATTTTTTGTATTTCAACTTCCGTAGAGTCCCTTTAACCTCTTAAGCCCTAGCGTCCCCGTTTTTGGGGACTTGCCACTTTTAGAGACAATCCTTGTTTATTTTAATATATTTTTTAAAATGTGTTCACAAAAAAGTGTATTTTTTTTTCTTAGAAAAACTGTATTTTATGACCAAATATATAAATAGGTTCCACAATTTTAAATTTCATTGAAATATTACAAATTTGATTTTTTTTTGGCCAAAAAGTGCCAAATTGTGCCCTATTTATTAAAATGGGACTCCGCTCGGGCTATTTAAAATCAAAACCTCAATAACTTTATTTATTGTTACAGAGATAAACAGTTGGTAAAAAGTCAATAATTATCATGTAGTTACTATTTTTAATGTGTATTTGCTTCTTTGCAATGAAAACAAGCTGCTGACCTACTAATGTGTGTGTTTTTTTTAGGCAGAAATTCATATTTTCTGTCTTTCAACCTCAATTACTCAGGCCCACTATGATTTTCTTGAAAATGTTCACATCTACAGTATCCCCATAGACACTCATATCATATGAGAGCAATATGAACATTTTAGACATTTTACAAGCTGTTAAAAGCCATCCAGTATATGTACACCAAATTCGGAAAGAACAGCCACGGGCTTAAGAGGTTAAGAAGCAACAATACAATTTTCTATCCCTTTTTATTCTTCATTTAATTTTTAGACTATGGGGCACCAAATGAGACTATGTGGGGTCGCCATTGGCTCCAGTATTGATGGAAAACACTT
>OMNZ01095596.1:0-14225 GCA_900303255.1 Lesueurigobius sanzi
CAGGTTTAAATTTGTAGTTTTTTACAAAGATTTATTCAGAGGGAATTTTTTATATCTTTATTTAATAAGCTAGTTATTAGTGAATAAATTTGTACAAATTAAAATGTCGCTTAATAAATCGGGCTAGGAATTAAATATTAAGAAATCCCTCTGAAAACTTTCAGTATATGTCTGTAGGACAGGGGTAGGCAACGTCCGGCCCGGGGGCAAAATCCGGCCCTCTATCATGAATCGTTTGGACCTCCAAGATCATTTTGAGAAACATTTTTACACAGACACTGGGAAAAATAATTGTCTCAGAGGAGAAAATGACTTTAAAGTGTTTGAATTGAAACAATTTGTGGATTTAAATTAAGATCTGTGGACAAGTGTGCATGGCAGTCCTAAATTAACACAAATTCAAGCATTTTCAAGCCATTTATCAAATTTATGATGGTCATTTCTTTTATTGTAACATTCTTAAACATGGAAAATACTGAAAATGCCTCAGTTGTTATAAAAAATGTCCCCTCAAAACCCCCGTTTGGTCATAATATACAGTATATTAGTCATTCCCAACCTTTTTTGCATTGTGTACCCCTTGGGCCTTTCATTTATTCTACGAGTACCCCCTGCCTCGACGGTTTTGTTGATTAGTTAGAAAGTGAATGACTAAAACTCCTAATTATCAGTAAAAAAGACAACTAAATACACTGAAACTCTCTTTACAGTTTCTTTTAAGCTTTTCTTTGACTATAATAATCAAAAATACAATTTGTTTTATCTCAATTCTTAGCTGAAATTAATCCAAGTACCCTCTGCTAGCCGCTTGCGTACCGCTAGGGGTCCCCATACCCCTGGTTGGGAAACACTGATATATATGACGCACCACACTTGCACTTTGGGCCAGGATTGGGAGGTTTGGCCCCTAGTCCATTGACGATGAAGCAAAATCGGCCCCTCAGCAGGACAACTTGCCTAACCCTGCTGTAGGAGCTACTAAAGTGGAGATGTTGTTGCTACAATCTGAGAAAAATGCATTTTGAGGAAATGGTCATTGAAGTGAATTTATTATTCAGTGGAGAAACATTGACTCAGTGCAATAATTACACTCCTTATTGTAAAGAGTAGGTAATTTATTTATTTCTAAGTTAAAGTGTATTATGTTCAAAGAGTAAACTGGCCCAAAACCTGAAAATTGAAAAATGAAACAGTTTTTGCCTGCAGTGTCTCTCCTTAAATGATCTGAAATCACCCTTCCAAATTCTATTATAACTTATTGTCATACCTGTTTATTGTCCATTATGTACAATAAGACACATTACAAGTATATGAAGTATATTATGTTCTTTTTGTTATATACTTCTGTGTTATTTTTTTTCAGTGCCACTTCTAGTGAATACCAACTCCCTCGCCGCACCCCACCTCTAAAGCCAAAAGCCAGCACGATGGATGCTGCCTACCAATCTTTGCCAAAGTCCACCCGCCTTCCCTCGGGCAGCTGTTCTCCTCCCACGGCGTGCAAACTGCCCAGCGACTACAAGTACGCTCACGACCGACTCAGCCACTTCCGCATGTCCACCGACGAGCGCATGGCCACGAAGGAGGGCATGGTGTGGCAGCTGTACGAGTGGCAGCAGAGGCAACAGTTTCGCCACGGGAGCCCCACCGCTCCCATCTACACCGGGCCCAACTTCACAGACGCCGCGGCCTTTAGAGTGACCGTGGAGATGCCCAGGTCCATCTCTGTGCCTCCCTCGCCATGTGAAGTCCCGCCGTCCTTGCCCAGCACGTTTAAGCCCCTCTCCCCGCGAAGGCCACACACCCCCTCAGACAGACGCACAGTGAGACCCTTGGATGAACTTGCACAAGATAGCACAAGATCAAGCTCACCAGGTCATATTTGCAGTCATCTATCTCAGGTGAGATAGTGCTATGTGAACATATAGGGCTGGGCATTTACGCTCACATCATCTAAACCGCAATCTCAACTTTCAATAATCATCACCTGGCTTTAGATTTAGATTTAGCAGCCAGTTTTATGGCTGTAACGTCATGTGGTTTGGAGGTGTATAATGAAAGATGTGCGTGTTACAGTTGTGGCCAAAAGTTTACATACCCTTTTAATCTTTTGGCCATTTTTCATAGATGAATGATCACAAAAATACCCCCCCCCCCACTCATGGTTAGTGTTTGTGCGAAGCTATTTGTTGTCAAAGAACTGAGTTTACTCTTTTGAAATCTTAATGAAACAGAAACTACTCAAATGTCCCTTAACAGCTGCCAGGAAAATTGTTCAGGAGCAAAGAAAAACTCTGCAGCTGAAATACAGGACTCTCTGGCAAAATTGGACTCTCTTGTTGTTTTTTTCAAAATGCACAATATGTAACTTTTGATCAGGGACATTTGGCTAGTTTCTTTAGTTGAAAACAAACAATAAATGGCCTCACACAGCCACTAACCATGAGAGAAATAAAGGTTTTTGTGTTATCATTCATATTCTATGAAATGCATAACTGTAGATGGTCCTTATTTAAAAGGTATATATTGTCTGTTGTTGTGAATCACAATAGTAAAAGCTAGTTCATGTGGTTTTAATATGAAAAAATTCAAATCGAAAATCGAGACCATCAACATGACCAAGTTATTTTTTCTCCCATGTCTCCCTGCCAGTGCTTAATTTGTAAATCCAGATTTTCAGGAACACTTGTGTACTGGGTGGATTTCATGGGGGAACAGCCCAAAATAATTGCATATTTAAAAGTTGTTGGAGTATTTTATTTCCCGGATCCAATAAAGCTCAAAATTCTGATTTCCCGGAATGCGTTCCCCCAAATGCCGGATCAAATTAAGCACTGCTCCCTGCCCTATGTGAACATTTGTCAAGCAGTCCTGTTGGTACAAAAGTGCAAACAAATGTAGTATGTGAGTAAACGAGTAAATGAGTGCAGTAATTGGTGCTGGTTATAGGGGCCATGCTTTCTTCATTCTATCCAAGGGCATTTGTGATTACGTGGGGATACAGTATCTTACTACCACCTAGTCAGGGAAATAAAAAAACAAATTATTGCTCCCTTTCGAATTACCCCTGTTTTTTCGTCGCCTAATCTAAGTATGTTAAATTATATGTGCTATTTCTCCTTTATTAAGATGATTATTCACTAATTAGAGGCAGTATCTGAAAGTTCATGTTAATGCAGCTTTCATCATCACTCACAACAGTAGCAACTGGCTATTGTCCACAGCTCCACCAGGGCCAGAATATGCTGCACCATTCAGCAGCCTCAACAGGATTATACACAAATAATTGAATAGTTTATTTGTTTCTGACAAGCATCACATTTCTAATGCAGAATGGAGGCTCTTACTCTGAGGCAAATGAGGGTATACACATACAGTACTGTTTGTGCAAATGAGAAGACTTTGGTTTTAGTACCAAAACCAAACTGATTAATGAGACCTCAATAGTGCACTTTTACTGCTCTTGACCACTTGTATAGAAATATTACAGACCAAGTTAACCACAGTTCAGCATGTGATGAAGGCTTGTAGATAAGCAGTGGTAAGATGGGAGTCCCACCCTTCTGTGTATTAAAGTTTGACAGTTCAACAACACTGTAATACTACTAGGTGCGACAGTGCAAAGCTCTTCTTCTCAGGCGTCTTGTGCTTGTCATTTGTTTACTGCTCTATCCTGTGGGATGCTGTGAGCTCACAAAGAAAACCATGGGAAGATTCACACATTTCCTCTGAGAAGACAGAAACCTCCCGACTCGCTCACTTTGAAGCCCATGTGAAAAGTCCACAGTTTCACACACACACACACACACACACAGTCCACGCCCTCTCTCCGCCGCTCAACAGGTGGCGCGAGCATGTCTCCGAGTAGAGGCTCTCCGCTATGGCGCACAGACAGCACCACTGTTGCCGCAGGAGACGGCGCGAGGGGACGCTCTGTCATCCACACCCAGCGCTGTCTCGCTACCACACCCTCCACATGAGAAAAGCGCTCTGTCCAAACCATGACCACATATGCCAACACACACAAGCTGTAAAAACCATCCCACTGGCCGTACACAAGTAAACAAAGTGTTGCAGATGCTCTGTTTTAATCCATCTCTTATCCTGCTGTCAAGGCACTAATTACAGCTGTGAAATCAGGCAATACTCAATTACGGAGCGCTGCGGGCAAAATACACTTTTAACAGGGACCGCCACAGTGACTTTGCATGGCCTGTGTGTGCGCACCGCAATATAGGAACTAAATTTAATCCAGTGCAGATGATGTTCGTTTCGGTGCTCCCTGCATCTACAGCCCGGGCGCTCTTAAGTAATAGCGTTCTGGTATATGGTGGATCCCCGTGGAATATCATTAAGAAGTATATTTTATTAGTAGCTAATCCAATTTGCCCAGAGCATCTCAGCACCCTATAAACATCTCGACTGTATCTCAAACATCAGTGGCGGTCTCTTTCTTCTGATCTCGCATTTAAATAAAAAACCTATTATACAGCAAAAAATAGTGGCTTGGGATTCTCAAAGGGAATGGCTTACAGTGCTGCTCTTGCTGGTAGCAAACAAATGTTATTTTAAGAAAGCAGGTTTAGTATAATTTATGTGTAGTTAATTAAATCTCTTGTTGTTTGTGTCCTTTTAAGGTTCAGGAGTGGGCTTGTTTTTGCTAATTCTGTGTGTTAAGCAAAAACGTCAAGTGTTCGAAGCCCCGTAGCATCTGAAACTCGGGGCACACCTTGTTTCAGATAAAAGTAGAGGCTGCGAAAGTAAGAAAAGGATAGAAGAGAAAATAAATCTGCTGTGTAGTCAAGTTTGTTTTCATACTTTTAGGCAATGTTTAACTTAGATTGAGTGTGATAGAGTGTCCTCTCCCTGGCTGCACACTTGCAAAGATTGCCTAGTGTCTGTAAATTAGACATTCTGTTTGATTCCATGTTGTATTTTTGTAATAACATAATGATGAATCTCCTTTCTCTGCAGACCTCCCAGATAGAGAGACGGTCCATGCCTGCAATGGGCTACATCACACACACAGTCAGTGCACCAAGCCTGCATGGGAAAACGGTATGCCTCTCACAAGCCACACTTTTTATTTTATTTTAGGTACATTTTAGGAGCGTGAAATAGTGTTTTATGGACTTAAGTGTCATTAAATGAATAGGTTAAAGTGACAATTTAAGAAGGAAATACTTTTGTTGTCTATTGCTTTCACATAGGGATTTGGCATACATTTAACATCTGTGGTTGATCTATGAACAAACACATCTTAAGTCTGTCAGTGTAAGTCCTAGTTGCATATTTTTAACATGTATTTGTATGATACATATTTTTGTATTGTGTATATTTTCCAATTATTATGCAGTATTTTAAAAAGTTAAGCATTATAGCACTTTGCTCCCATACTGGCCAGATGGTTCTTAAGTATTTCCTGTTATCCCTGTGCGCTCTCACTACACTCTGGCCCCTAAACCTGGGGCTTGGCTTCAGCCCGAGGAGCTGACTCTGCTGCTCATTCAGCTGCGAAGGCACCAGGCCCAGCTGGCTGATGTGCACAGTCCCTGTGACGCGTTCGCTCACCTGCAGCAGCACCACCAGCACAACAGTCTGTTAGGCTCCAGCTTGCAGGTCAGGGGCTCAACCCTTCACCCCATGCAGCTCCCCTTGCCCCAGTGCATCACGGTCTTCATGTCCTGAGCCAGTCCCCACATGTCCCCTACCATTCATATGTCTGTGCAGTCTCTTAGCTCGATTGTCTTGCAACACACTTATAAAAGCATGTTGCTTGTTAATTGTGCATTTCATGAATAGTGCATATTATTGTTACAACCTCTGATGTTCAACGAGTATTTTGTCAACATTTCTGTGTGCTGTGACTAAAGTATTGCTCTTAATTTAGAGCCAAGACTCTAAACAAGGCCGCACTCTGCACAGGAATGACTATCACACCAAGTTTATACATCTCTCATTCTGAACATGTCATGAACACAACATTAAATAAACCTGTTTATAGTTTCAAATACATTTGGACACATACTGCATAAGCCATTTCAATGTATTTCTCAAAAGACAAGCCTCAAATATTGGAAACCATGTGTGTATGTTAAACCTAACCATGCATCTCCACTGCTCATTTTAAGGCTGATGATACATACACACAACTGAAGAAGGACCTGGAGTATCTAGATTTGAAGGTGGGCCCAACCACAGTCTCTGCCTCTGTCTCTGTCTGGTCTCCTCTTTGCCCCTGTCTGTTGTCCATGTTGTCCATGTTGTCCATGTTGTCCATGTTGTCCATGTTGTCCATGTTGTCCATGTTGTCCATGTTGTGATGTGTGATCTCTTCTGTCCCCACTCAATCTTGTGTTAACAATCAAATTGTATTTTCATTTGTTTCAGGGTCATTATTATTAACAGTAACAGTATTTTTTCCACATCCAGTGGGGAGAGATTGTGACCATAACAGATTTTTTGTTTGCCATGAATGCCGCATTCATGTGTCATTCAAGTGTTTTTTGGCATTAGTATTTGGAACATTTGCTATGCTAAAAATGAAGGCTTTGTTTAAGAGAGACGTTTACTGATATACAGTGTGTTTCTCATTCCTCTCCACACTTTTTTTTTTTGAAACAGATTAAAAGTATTAACCCGATGATCGTTTTAGTTCACACAAACTCTGCCCTGAGTTTTGAGTGCTGTTGGAATGTAAGGACAGTGTGCCTGCAAAGTGAAATGACTTGTTTCATTATTATTTTCTATTCAAATGCCTTGCATGCTTGCAGAAATAATGCAGGCGTCAAATATTCATTCAGACTTACATGAGAAGCATGCCTCCGAGAATGATGATCTTCACCTTGTGTTTTTGTGCTTGCAAGAGCATTTTTTAAATAACCCAAAGATTTCTGGTAATGATCTCCAGCTTCATTGTGAATTACTGTAAACAACGACACAGAATCACAGGCATCTCCAGTTAAACACAGTTATGCCACATTCTTAGCCAATCTGGCATATTCTCTTCATGCTCACACTCAATGCAACTGAAATTCTAGCTTCCAAACTGTCATCTCCGTGACATGGGTTGTGTTTGACTGGTTCCTTTCTCATGGCCCTTCAGAACCACATGACACTGTATAGTTACTTATGTTCTCACAGGCCTGCAGTGTTTCCCATGCCTTGTTAATTGGCATTATGTAAACTAGGTGGCGTGCCCCTCTGTCTGAACTGAACTGCACTGTATGTCGTGTGCTCACATGGGTGTGGCTCCGCTCAGCTCTATGTGTGTTATTAACTCGCAGAGTGACGCCGCGCATCACTAATCTTCGCACTGAACTAATAGAATCTGTCCCGGCCCATGCCTCATACCATGTTGTTGTAGGACTCATAACAAACAGAGCATCTTTTGGGTTCTTAGCCTTGCTTGCATTTTGTTGTATCAACCATTTCTTCCCCTGTCTCATGAGCCGAGTGCACCTCGCTTGACAGTCTGCACCGTATATACAATTGCGTATTTTCATCTTGGTTGTGATTTTAAATATTTGATGTTATCTGTGGCTGTTGGGGATTGCAGGTTACTGGATGTGAAAGCCTAAAAAAAGAAAGAGCGTCCAGGCCTGTGAGAATAGCAGAGAGTGATGCTGATGTAAGTGAATTATTACGTTTTGGGGATAATTCAAAGAAATGTTTTTTGACAACCAGTCTTCTTCCTTTTTTATTTTTGGTGCTGAAGACGAACAGTTGCCTTTAGTTCAGACTGGTCATTTGCGCAGTGTGTTGCATGTTTGCTCGTAAGTTTTGTAAACAGACGCTGCTGGGTGGAGGGAACGTACTGTATGTACATTGCAACAGTAGGGACAGCCCTGCACACAGCACAGTGAGCGAGAGCAACCACCAGAGCTTTTTATTTTCATCCCTGCAATTGCAATCTAAAGAGAAAAATGCATGTAATGGGAGTTTTTAGACGTTGAGCTGTTAAATTTTTCAGTTTGATTTCCCTGATCTCGCTTTGCCCGGTCTTTGTTTTCTGCTGAACGGAGGTAAATAAGATGGACGTCCTGGCTTTTCATCATTAGCATTGTTGCGCTTTAACAATTTATAAGAAATTGCCAGTAAATTTGTCTGAACAATGAATATTTCATGCAATTAAAAAAAACAACAATATACGGCGCAAAATAAAAACAGCTTAATAATTAATTGAACAGAATAAGAAATAGATCTGAGGGAAAATGCACTGTGTGAGAGAGACTGTGAACTAAGCAGTCTCATGTTGTTTTCGTAAACATATAACCCATTTCTGGAAAAACAAATCTGTCACCCCTAATGAACATTCTCTCCACAAAAAGCGAATTTGAAAATATGGATTTTTGATTATGATTACTCATAATGGGGATTACCCGATCTCGCCTTCAAACTAGACAGTGTGCGGGCTTTTGATATCTCCCACTGAGCTGTTGAGATACATTCCTCGGGGGCTTTTCACAGAGAGGAAACTTGCTGACATATTTAGTGTAGAGCGAATAGACAATAAGTTCGCCTTAGCCGGGTTGGGGGGGGGGAGTCAGCGGCTGCATGATACACAGGCAAACTTCACTAGGAGTTTCAAAGTCATCTGCAGTTTTTGATTTTATTTTTCATGTTGGATATATGTTCCCTATAGGTTAAACTAAGTCGATTGTGTGAACAGGACAAGATTTTACAAGAGCTTGAATCCAGGATACGTACCCTGAAAGAAGACAAGGTAGATGGAATTTTTATTTTTTTGAAGGCACTATACTTGTTTATATTACAAACAATGGACGATCTGATATCACCGAGTAATTAAGAGCCCAGGACCAATGTTACAGCCAGCCAATCAGGGGTCAGTTGAGCTAGATAAGGGGAGGGACGGTCTGCTTTGAAAAAAATTGGCTGGCTGTAACATTGGTCCTGGGCAAACAGCATGACATTGGCCCTGGACTCTTAATTACTTGGTGATATCAGATCCTGCTACAAACAATGAAAGAGGGAGTAAATAAATTGATAGTTATGGTACAAACACATTCCTTACTTTCCTCATACATTTTTAAAATCCCATTTCTTCATAGAGATGAGTTTATAAGTAGATTTCACAACTTGCACGGCCACTTTTTAGGCTCACTGTCAAAGAAATACAAGAAAAGTAGCCTGTAAATAAAAAAAAAATGCTTTATATTTAGATGCACAGTATTATTTCCACAAATGCCTAAAGGAGGACAAAACAAATGTCATTCTACAGGGTTTCATAAAAACCATTGAAAGTCATTAAATGAATTGTGCCAAAAATAAGGCCGTAAATGTCATTAAAAAGCATTAAATAGAATTCAAACTGGCATTAAATCAAAAGTTCTTGGAAAGTAATGACATTGCTCAACTAATTCTACAGCATAGGTTTGTCAAAAATACATAAATTAGGGTCTAGACTGGAGTTTTGGCAGAAATCATACTGTATTTCTGGTCAAAAGTTGTCCGTTGTATCAAATTTTCTATTGAATATGGAAATTAATATTAAATATGTCCTGATTTGTGGTGTTTGGAGCATTAAAATGGCATTAAAAAGCATTCAATTTGACTTGCCGCTACCTGCATAAACCCTGTAAACAATATACAGTGCCTTTGATATTATAAACGCATGTGTTGGATTTGTAATTTAGTTGGACTCTTCACTTTCTCTCTCCATCCAGGACAAGTTAGAGTCTGTGCTGGATGTTTCCCACCAGCAGATGGAGCAGTACCGAGATCAGCCCACACACGCAGAGAAGATCGCCTACCAGCAGAAATTACTACAAGAGGACGTGGTTCACATCCGAGCTGAAATATCTAAAGCATCAACAGTGAGAAATATTTTGGACAAGGATTGATTGAGACGGATTTCACAGTTTATTGACTGCACCGAGTTTCAATGTTATTTTACTTGCCTCATTAATATGTAATTACTCTCAATCACACTTCTCTAACAAAGGGTGCATTGATGATTGTACTAATAGGGGTTAGTGTAGTGTAAATTTGGAAAGTCTAAGTTTGGTTGGTTAATTAAATGGGACAAAACAGTGTGTATGAGGGTGAGGAGCAGGTTAAGATCCAGTGAATTATCAGAGGTGGGACTCATGTGTAGGCAGCATTATCCACTTGACTAGACTAAGCTTTCGTGCTATTGTACCTCACTGATTGGTTTATGTTTGTGCTCTTCAGGAGATGGAGAATGCCTGGATTGAATACACTCTGTTGGAGAAGGATGTTGATTGGCTAAAGTCCGCTCTGCAGGCACAGATGACCCGCTGCGATCTGACTCAGGTCTGTCAAACTCCTGTGACAATACACAGAAAGCTTTATTTCACTCATGGTTAGTGGTTGTGTGAAGCCATTTATTGTTTATGCTTTTCAGCTAGAGAAAGTAGCCAAATGTCCCTGATCAAAAGTTTGTGCATCTTGAAACAAAGATAAATGTTTTCAGAGAGTCCAATTTTGTCAGAGAGTCCTGTATTTCAGCTGAAGTGAGTTTTTCTTTGCTCCTGAACAATTTTCCTGGCAGTTGTTGAAGGTCATGTAAACATTAGATCAGGGACATTTGAGTATTGAGATTATATATATTATTCTTCTCTAAAATTCTATAAAAAACTACTCTAAGGCATATATTGTATAGAAGTTATACCAACCTGTATAATTGTCATTGAATGATACTTATCGTAGACCTAAACATTTTGAAATCTTTTGTAAGGGGTCTGAATACTCATGTCCTTGCAAAATTTAAGTTTTTCTTTTTTCACATTTTTTCTGAAGTTTTAATTCATCAGGGAAGATTTTTTTTTGAGAAAAAAGTATACGCAATTTAGTACCAGACTGTTGCATAATAAAACTGAAGTAATTAAAAGAAACAAAAATCAAATCAATTCATCATAGTAATCCATGTGTGTATATTTGTGAGCAGCAGGAAAAGGTGCAGATGAGAAAGGAATTGTGGAGGATTGAAGATGTCATCGCAGGCCTCAGTGGAAATAAAGCCAACTACAATGTCACTATTTCCTCAATAACCAACCCAGGTGAGATCTGTTCATGTGCACACACCACAACTGCTTTATGCCATACATGCCGCTGTAAGTTAACATTACTGCCTTTAATAATATACAACTTAAACATTTCCCATGGGAGGAGAGAGCAGTGTCCTTACGGCGTGTGTATTCATTTTACATGTGCGTGCGGATTCCCCAAGAGAGGAAATTTGTGCCTTCAGTGTCGGCTTCATCAGTGCCTTGTATGTCTGGGAGCTTGTCTGCTATGGAGATGAGACTGTCCCAGCAGCAGCACAGCCCCCACCCCGCCCCCGCTGGCCACGCCCCCTCCCTCTCGTACAGCCTCAGCGCCGAGCAGCCATTGTACGCTGCGACTTCCATCATCACTGGGCAAAAATGGGTAAGTGGCCCACTCTCGGAACGCTTTCCACTGTTTTTCACAAATATTTTCCATGTTCTTGACCCAAGTGCAAGCTCCACTCCAAACAATGAGCCCTAGCTGCCACAGGACTGCGTTGACCTGTCAAAGAAAAAGCACCATGTCAATTGCCAGTTTCTGAATTGGCTTGGTAGCCATGGTTACCAGTTGCAGTTAGAACATGGACGGTGGGACAAATTCCTGCTAAAGCTGCTTAGTTTTGCATTAAAGCGCTGCTAATAATGTGCAAAGGAAAGGAATATACCTAACAAAAACTGACCTCACCATCAAAGCTCTAATGTGAGGTCATTATTTGTGCTGTATATTACTTTTCTGGAAACGCTTTATAATAATGGTACACAAATTAATGCGTACGCCTCCATGAATGAAGTCATCCTGAATTCACCTGAATGAATTAGGATTCATGATAAAAGAGTCATGCTTAGTTAAAGCAATTAATTCAATAATGATAATCAATAACTAATCATGATCATGATGATTCTTTGCACAGAATATGGAGACGGAGGCAAGGCCCAAACTTTATATAAACTTACAGCAAAACATTATTCATGATTAGTTCATCATGAGTTCATTATGAATCTGCCCCTTAAACTAAAGCGTTGCAGCTTTGCTAACTTGTAGATATGGAACCTGTTTTATAAAGAGAACAGAACACACAAAAGAGAGCGCAAATTAATACTAAAGTTTATTCAGTGATTAAAGTCACACTTGTAAGGAAGGCAGCAGAGGCAAGAAAGAAGGTATAATGAAATAAGCAACATCTACTAAAAACCTTGACATTAGGCTTTTCAGGCCCTTTGGGGAAGTGACATTTTTATTTTACTTGCTCAATATCCAAACTTACTTGCCCAACTCTGAAAGTGAAACAAATACAATTTCACATAGCGATTTGGCAAATAAGAATATGATTATTGGAAGAGAAGAGGCAGAGTGCTCGCTGGATCTTCGAGGTATAGGTAAAGTGAGTAGGCTAGCGCTGCAGGTGCTCTTCAGGCTTAAGGGCTGATAACGTATAAATGGAACAGAAGGAAGCCGAGGCACTCTGTATGCAAGCTTAAAATTTATTGCCGACGCATTTCGACTCCCAGGAGTCTTCGTCAGGGTAGTTACCCTGTCAGGGTAGTTATTCTGTTCCAAGAATATGATTATATTTAACTACGGACAAGCAGCAATTCAATTGTTTGTATGGTCCTTTAATGTAAATGATCAACACCAACAGATCTCTCCAACTATTTAGTAAAGCCTTTATACAAGATATTTCTAATCTTAACAGGGTGAAGTGAACTCAATAAAAGATATGATGATCAAATAATTTTTATGTTTATATTATATATCCTTGATTTGAGAATATGCCACTTGAGTGTTATGTGTTGAACCTGTTGCTGCTTTAATTTAAGGGGCTCATTCATCATGATCTTGATAAATTATTGATTATCATTAATGAGTTCATTTCTGTTTATTTGTTTGAGCATCTGAATTTCACAATGTTTAAAGCACAGATAGAAAAGACAGATGTGATGCCCAAAAGCAGTAGGCTGAGGCTAAAGCAGTAGGCTGAGGCTAAAGCAGTAGGCTGAGGCTAAAGCAGTAGGCTGAGGCTAAAGCAGTAGGCTGAGGCTAAAGCTTTAATTGCTTTAACTAAGCATGTTAATTCATGACTATTTAATCATGAAGCCTAATGAATTCAGGCATGAATTCATGATGAAATATGCATTACTTATTATAAAGTGTTACCACTTTTCTTTACTGCCGTTCACATTATTAGCAGCGCTTTAATGCAAAACCAAGGAGCTTTAGCAGGAATTTGTCCCACCTTCCCTGTTCTAACTGAAAAATGCACTTGGAAACCATTGGAAACCATGGCAACCAAGCTAATTCAGAAATTGACAATTGGCTTGTTGCACGATGTGGCTACGCTAGTTCCTCTGACCTGAAGTTGTCCGTATTAATTTCCATTAAGATTAGCTTAGACCCGCTCTGATTTTCTAAAGATTCTGTGGTGGACAGTGAGTTCCTGGTAGATGACCATTTACTGCGTTTTAACAACTGGAGGAGACGTGTTTAGAAAGGCAACATGTCTCCTCCGCTGAAGTATTTACTGTACATCCCACATCAAGTTGTTAACACACAGTCAGTGGCGTGCAGTCAAGGCCAGCAAGGCCTTCTCTGATGGCCTAACTATTTTGAGGAAAAAAAGGTTTTAAAAATATAGAATAAAATTATATTATTATTTGTATTTTATAACTTTTTTATAACGTTATATTGTCGTCAAAAGCGATTTTTCTCGCTCCGTGTTGCCGAGGGCGGAGACTTCTTCCTGCGCCCTCAGAGTCTCTCTGAAGGCTTTTCTCCATATATGACAGCGAGGGATCCTGTAGGCGTGCCCTCCAGCCAAGCTGACACGAGCGGTATAGTGATGGGGGCCCTCTAGAGGGCTGTTGCCCACGTCACAATCTTTGATTGGCTGCAACCTCTGTCAACCTGATGAGCGCTAACAAGAGTCAAATCTCCCAGCTCTGGTCTAAGTTATGGTTATTTCTTTTATGTAGAACTGTCGTAAGGTGAAGAATACTCTAATTTGATTCAGGATGGCACCTGTCAACCAACATCGGAAAAATAGTCTAATGATGTCATCTATTTATACGCAATTTAAAAACTACAAATAGTAAAAGCACTTTATTGTCTCTGGGCAATTTTATAGAAATCAGATCTAATTTCCTTTGTTTTGTTGGATTTTATGATGTTTTAAACACATTCTGGGCTGTAATACAGTG
>OMNZ01095603.1:0-11249 GCA_900303255.1 Lesueurigobius sanzi
TCACTCTTTCCCTTTTCGCAAAAAAACATTAGACATTAGAACATGTTTTGTGGTTAGACCTGGCCCAGGAGATGGAAGATAAAGGCTGTAGTTACTGTAGAAATGTTTATTTTTGACAAAAATCACAAAAAAATGTTGGCGCGCATAGCACTTTTTTGATTTTTATTCCACTAAAATATGTTTCTATAAACATAGAAGGATATAAACCTGACCTTCTATGTGAAATCTGTGTTTATTCACCATATATTCACATTTTTGAGAAAAAACAACAAAAAAATGGTCCTAAATGTTACCCCATAGTTGTGCTAATTTTTGGCACAAATGTTACTCCATACTTTAGTCCTCCATGTTCTATATAAACAAAAAACAAGATGGCAGCTGACCAGAGACACATTTTCAGGATGAAGAAGTCAAGTTTTCAGACAAAAAACCCCCCAAGTTTTTATCTTGTACCGTTTTGAATCTCTATCAGCTGTTTTAGCTAATGCTAACTTAGCACTTTTTGACACGAATATTCGATGCGACCTTACATCGCCCCCCGGAGGCCTAGAAGGACATGGGGCTCGTTTTAAAGCCCCAACCCTCCCCTTTCCAATGCAAAAAACAGTAAGTCTCTACGACTTTTACTCACGGACCCGTGATATGAGACTCCAGAGGGTCAAACATTAATTTCAATTTAAACAAGAATTGTGTTTTCTGTTGTTTTCCACTAGTATTAGCACTAAACCACTAGTCGTTTTTCCAGCAGCGGCAAGAGATATACAGTAAATAAATATGAACAACATTATAGACTTCATTATTCCTTGATGCAATAAGTTACAAAGCCATGTGTCGATCTTGGGGCATAATCTAAATTGAACTGAGGCTCTAGACAACCGCATTTAGTCACTGCCGGGAGCCAGTCGTGATTGGCCTTAAATAAAATCGTACGAAATAAAAAGTAAGTATTTGATCATGCCGATATTGTAAAATGCTGCTTCTCAATGAAAAGGACAGGTTCATATCCTGTTACTGGGCAAACGTGCGCCTAAAGGAACAAAATCCAATTGTGTTTCTTGATTTTATCTCACACCATTCTCTCTCTGTTGCTCTGTTTTTCACATCCTCCGAGTTCACACCGGGACATCTGACATCACTCAATTGCGCAAATTATGAAATCATTTGACCCCACCGTTGATCCCCTCTTTTGTCTGAGCGAATCAAAGTGTTCCATATTGTATTTTGTTTCGGATTAGCCGATCTTGGTGGGATTAGAAATGTGTGCATACGCTTTCCTGCTATGTTTGCACGACTTATCCGATGTCCGCGGATCAAATGTTGCTTGGGCGTAAAAAAAAGAAAGAAAAAAGTGTGGTTTTCTTGGAATATGCCATGACAGCAGGAGCCTGAAGGAGTGATTTATTTGAAATTCCAGGTCGGGGTAGTTTGTCAGGCCCCAGGGACGCAGACGGGATACTGACGGCTACTGACAGTGTGAACCCGAGTCTGTATCCATATCCATATTCCTTCATTTCACCCAAACAAGCAGAGCAAGACTAATGTGTACTTAGGGTACAGTTACTAGACAAAGACTAACGCTATCGCACAATATAACCCTCTGAGGTCTTTTTAAAATTTATTTTCCCCTGGTATTTTTCTGTTTTATTGCTTCTGAAACACCTCCTAATGGTGCACCATCAAGTGCTTGGACTTGTTATTTTCATAACAAATTGAACTAGTATCATCTGAATGCTGTATTAGAGTCATATCTATGAAGTAATCATGATAGAAGCAGAAAAACAACCAAAAATTAGGCGAAAATTGAACTTCTCACCTCACTCTTTCCCTATATGCAAACAAATCAATGAATATGGCTGTGGACATTAGAACATGTTTTGTGGGTTAGACCTGGCCCAGGAGATGGAAGATAAAGGCTGTAGTTACTGTAGAAATGTTTATTTTTGACAAAAATCACCAAAAAATGTAAAAAAAAAACAAAAAAAAACAAAAAAAAAAAACATCGGTTTTATATAGCGCTTTTTTGGACACTCAAAGACGCTTTACATGGCATTATTCTTTCACTCCACACTTGGTGGTGATAAGCTACTATTGTAGCCACAGCTGCCCAGGGGTAGACTGACAGAAGCGAGGCTGCCAATTTGCGCCATCGGCCCTTCCGACCACCACCACACATTCACTCTCTCACTACATTCATACGGGCTGTGGGTGAAGTGTCTTGCCCAAGGACACAACGACAGTCTGCAGCTGCAGGAGCCGGGATTCGAACCCCCGACCTCTCGATCATAAGACGACCCGCTCTACCATCTGCGCCACTGTCGCTCCAATGTAAGCACTCATAGCACTTTTTTTGATTATTATTCCACTAAAATATGTTTCTATAAACATAGAAGGCTATAAACCTGACCTTCTATGTGAAATCTGTGTTTATTCATCATATATTCACATTTTTGAGAAAAACAAAAAAATGCTACCCCATAGTTGTGCTCATTTTTGGCACAAATGTTATTCCATACTTTAGTCCTCCATGCTCCATGTTCAAAACAAGATGGCAGCTGACCAGAGACACATTTTCAGGATCAAGAAGTCAAGTTTTATCTAGTACCGTTCAGAATCCCTGGAGCGATTTTGTAAAGCAGCAGTTTTAGCACTTTTTGACATGAATTTTCGACGCGACCTTACATCGCCCCCGGAGGCCTGGAAGGACGTGGGTGGGCTCATTTTAAAGCCCCAACCCTCCTCTTTCCAATGCAAATGTAAGTCTCTACGACATTTACTCGCGGAGATATTCACGGGTGTCGCGGGTCTCATATCGCGGACCCGGGATATGAGACTGCAGAGGGACATGTCAAAGGAAATATTGTATCTCAAGTAGGGATGACAAGATTAATGATGATTGGTTGGTTTGTCTGAAAATATACCTAGCCCTAACCTTAACCTGCTGCATATAAATCTTAAAAACAGGCTTAAGATCTTTCTAGGATGTCTGTGTGTTGATATTTTACATTTTATAAATTCAAATAATGTCTCGGTGAGTATGACACTATGTTCATAAATAGTGGTGCCAGGGCTGATGAGGATTTGGCCTGGCTCGCCCCCTACAGCCAAGAGTGGGAATCACATGGTAAAAATGAACTTATCACTTATTATACCACGTAATAATATATCTGTATCACAATTAGCCACAATAGCCAGACATCTGACTGAGATTGACATTTGTTTTTGCCAACTTGGCTTAGAAAGAAAGATAAAGCATGGCACTTTTAAATGTGCAAAAGTTCTTAGTTTTGTCCCATTTTAGTTTTGCTTTGGTCTGGATTTAGTGTTTTTTGAAGTATTGTTGACACAAAAACACATTTGCTGAAAAACGAATTACTTAGACTACTAGCTTGTATGACATTAGGCAAAACAAGGTAAAAAATATTGAGGCACTATTGCAGTAATATAATAGTCTGATTGTGGGAATATTGTAACATCCTTGGACAGATCGTTCCACTCGTGTCCAAAGACTATACAGTCGAAGCATGTGCAGCAATCTGTTTTCTCTCATAATCACCCCTACATTATCCCCCCATCAAAATCAACTACAGTATTTCTCGTGACAATTTGAATCATTTCGAGAGCAATATTAGGCCCAGCAATATTTTTTCCCATTATATCCAACAAAAATACTGACCAACACCAAATAATACGCAATTTAGTTGTACAGACGTAGCTTGAGAGCTTGTAGTTCAAGATCTTTGGTTCTGCCTCACAATGAATGTTGACAGATGTTAAGGCCAGCCTATATTATATTAAAGGCATATTTTCTATATGTTCTTTGAATGTAAATTGTGCCGTGTGGGGGTTGAAAAACACCAGCGATCATCATCTTGGGGTTTGCCACTGATAAAGGTTGAGAACCACTGGCTTAACACAACAGAAGTGGGCAGGGCTGAACAAGGTCGGTCGAGGGGCGTTTTTGGAGCTGCTCCCATTTAAGTCGATGGTGAAAATAAAGATGAATATAGCTCGAGGAAAAAAATAGAACCATGTAGCCTGTATTAGGCCAAACACATGGAGGTAAGAATGACAAGCCTATGTCCAAGTAATGACTTACAATGGGGTGAAAAAGAAAGGGAAGGCTCATTCACTCCATGCCACCTTCTGACCATGAGACGACTCGCTCTACCATCTGCGCCACTGTCAGTTAGACCACCCCCCAGTATAAGGTGTTTGCCACTGCTGTCATAATTTAACACTATTTCTGTTTACCAAAGTATCTTTTAATGTTTCTACTTGACCAAGAAATAGGAATCTGGAGCTGGATCTGATGGACTGGCCAAACCAAAGTGCAGACTTGAACCCCATTGAACAGATCTGGGAATTCATGAAATAAAAAATTGATCAGACTAAAGTCAGCTACAAACTATTGGGAACCCAATAACAAAAGAGACTTTGCAAAACGACATAAAAACAATGGCAGCAAGAATGCTAGCTGTTATCAGGGCCAAAGGTGGCCACGCAAAATATTTACATTTTAGGTTATTATTTGTCAACAAGGACTATTTTATTATTTTGTTATATTATGAATAACAATGAAATTGTTAATTTGAAATAAGTTTATGATATCTAGGCAAAATTTCTTCAGTCTTCATCTGTACTCTGTAGTTGAAGTGTAGGATGTTTCGATCTCAGTCCAAAGATCATCATCAGCTTAATAACGACTTGAGCACGCTTGTGGGTTTCTTAAGAGTTAACCAGAAGGAGGAGTTAACTCTAGCTCCCTCTAGCTTAGAGGCTAACTCCTTCTTCTGGTTTACTCTTAAGAGATCCTTGAGCGGCCTCAAGTCGTTATTAAGCTGATGACGATCTTTGGACTAGATCAAAACATCGTAACAAGTACAGAAGTACTCTGTACTGCAGAGTACAGATGAAGACTGAAGAAATTTTGCCTACGATGGACAACTCCTGTACGACTGAGAACCTACACAAAAGTTGTTGATATATTACTAAGTTAGTTATGTTTTATTGTTTTGCACGACAGGTGGTCTAATAACTTTTTTAACCACTGCATATTTTTTACAACCCTGTTGTAAAAAATCTGTTGTGAGCTATTTTTATCCTTCATTAATTAATGTATCATTATATACCTAGTGTTTTGTATGTAAGAAAACACAGATTACAAAATAAATGGATGCAAATCTAAATATAATTCATGAGCAGAATCATGGATCATGAATTTGGAAACTACATTGTGTTAAAGTGTTAAATAGTGGGAGTGTGTGTAAAACTCAAAAGATGACAATGGCTTGATTTGAGAATTTTCAGTTAATGTAACCTCTGGTAAGTCGTATTATTATTATTATAGCTACATCCACTGTTTTTATGGTCTATGTTCCTGATTCATGGTTGATTGTAAAAAAAAAAAAGAACTTCTGCAAACCATCTTCAGTAGCAATCGGAAAAGTGGGAGAAAAGCAGCTCTAATAGTGATAGATGACTTCTGTTCTGCCATAGATCTAGTTCGTTGAGTTCAGAGTGAAACATCTTCTTAGCACCACGTTATCTGAAGCCTTCTCTCCTCACTCCCCTGTAGGAGCCGGTCTTATCAGCCAGCCGGGGAACGTACACTCTGAAACAGCACAATGCTTTGACACTTGTTGCCAAATTGCGCAACGAGGCCAACTGTCGTGGCTTTGCTTGTTGTTGAAATTCAGCTGGGAAATTTGTTCAATCGACTGGACGAGAAGTGCTACGTTTGAGAAATGCATCCTGATATTGGCTTTTAATTCTGCTTTTTTGTTGTTTTTCTTTTCAAACATTTTATTTATTGAGGGTTGCACCTTTGGATCACGTCATTCTGTCAACATTTAGAATAACGAAATCAGACAGGACATAACAATAACATTGACAAAAGAAAACTATACAAACAACAACAACAACAGAGGAAATGCACATCAATAGAAAAAATATATTAACAATGATGCAATACTGTACATTAGGGCTGGGGAAAGGAAAGGGGGGTGGGGTATAGTGTGGGGGGGGGGTCCATGTTTACAATTATTGGTTATTTATCATTTTTATCATTATTTGCAATCCTGCTTTTAATGTAGTTTTAGTCCAAAAATATGACTCACTATTACTCTGACTAAAATTATGACACACTTTAAATACTAGTCATGTGGCCATTTTGTTTACGCATCATCAGTATATCATTTCTTAGATATAAAAATATTATAATTATAAACAAACAAAAATCACTTTGTCAACGTGACACTTAATGTGAGTTTATATTTGAACCGGATCTGGATACTGCCGTATTCATGCACAGAGAAAGTAGTCCCAAACCTGTGTATCGAAGGAATTTTTGGGTAAATTCCGGACTATAAGTCGCTCCAGCCAAAAAAATGCATAATGAAGAAGAAAAAAACATATATAAGTTGTACTGGATTATAAGTCACATTTTTGGGGGGGGATTTATTTTACAAAATCCGAGACCAAGAACAGACATTTCATCTTGAAAGGCAAGTTATAATAATAATAGATAATAATAGGCTGAATAGGTGTATGCTAACGTAACACATTGATGGTTATTTAGCTACACGAAGCATAAACAACAAACTGAAATGGTGTCTGGCATGTAAACGTAACATATTAATTCATACTGTATATAAGTCGTACCTGAGTATAAGTCACAGAACCAGCCAAACTATGAAAAAAGTGCAACTTATAGTCTGGAAAATACGGTAGTCATGAACAGCAGAAATATTGAGTAAACTGCTGCTCAGGAGTAGGAAGAGGTTAGTTATAACTTTTATTTCCTCAAACACATTTGAAGGGAATCGGTTTCCTCAAACCGGTTAAGTGTATTCTACTTATTACAGTGGGAGAGAAACTTTTCAATTTTTTTTTTTTTTTAAAGAAAATTGAGAAATGTTGTACGACCTGTCATGATATTCTTATGGTTGAAAGTCCTTTCTGGCCAACATTATGCATATATATTTTTTTATATTATCACCACTTTTGGACACCTTTATGAAAAAATAAATTGAACTTTGTGACAGTTGTTGTTTCGTCTGGATTGGCCCAGGAATTACAGAGAAATCTGCTTTTGACCGTTAGTTATTTTTATTCTATTCTATTTTATTATTATCATTATTACTACTATGACCTGTTTTACAAACTTATTTTCTTCTTTGATGGCACATTTCCTGACTTTTTGCACCCCCCTGTGTGATCCTGTCTTAAGAGCTGTTGTAACAAGTGGATTTCTCCATTGTGAGATCATCAGATTCTTAACCTCTTAAGCCCTAGCATCCCCATTTTTGGGGACTTGCCACTTTTAGAGACAATCCTTGTTTATTTTAATCTATTTTTAAAAAAGTTTATTTTTTTTTCTGCGAAAACCTGTATTTTATGACCAAATATATAAATAGGATCCAAATTTTTCCATTACAAATTACAAATCTGAATTTTTTTGGGCCAAAAAGTGTCAAATTGTGCCCTATTTATTATAATGGGATTCTGCCTAGACTATTTTAAATCAAAACCTCAATAACTTTTCAATTATTTATTGTTACAGAGATAAACAGTTGGTAAAAAGTCAATAATTAGTTGTAGTTACTATTTATGATGTTTATTTGCTTCTTTACATGAAAACAAGCTGCTGACCTGCTGTAATGTGGGGTTTTTTCATACTTTCAACCTCAATTACTCATTCCCACTATGATTTTCTTGAAAATTTTCACATCTACAGTATCCCCCATAGACATTCATATCAGTTGAGAGCAATATGAACATTTCAGACATTTTACAAGCTGTTAAAAGCCTTCCAGAGGATATGTATACACATCAGGGCTTAAGAGGTTAATTACCAACATAGAATTTCCAGCTGCCCTCCACCTCAATGTTAAACCATGCCCTTCAGGATGTTGTGATGTGAACATAATATTTCATACACCTTACATCCATAGTTTCCATAGTTGTTATGGCAAAAACTCAACAAACAATTACGAGTTGAAGTAACAGTTCAAACTTGCCTCATTTGGCTTTTCCTGCCTGAATTTCAATACCATTTTGCAACGTTGAGAGCCCGATGCCAGTGACATTGACAGATATTGGCACTGACTGACTACTTTTTCCACTCAACCTCTGCGCAAGCCTAATAACTTCAAACAAAACTCCTTTCCTTCCTGTGCCCCCGATCTTCTTGGAAAGCTATCCCCTTTCACCCGGACCAGATCTAAACATTACTCCAAGCTGTGAAAAATCAAGGTGATTTAAAAGCCCCCCCCCTTCCTCGCTCATTCTCTCTCTTCTCCCCTTCTCTCTCTGACATGTGTCCAACCTCAGGGAAGCAAAACAGACACGGCTATAAATAGAAAGAATAGCATAGGAAGAATGACCGGGTTCCAGCGCAGTGGATTGGTTGCAGGTGCGAGCTCGGTGCGCCTCACGTGGATATCATGTAGGTCCACGTAAGTCGAGGCATGTGTCTGAATGGATGTGGATGGGAGAAGTGAAAAAGCGGCTGAAATGTGGGGCTTAGCTTATCACAGTGGTATTTTTATGGTAAACCTTCAGGCGGAAAGAATGCGTGATTGCCATCTAGTGGATTTCAGCAAGTTGGTGATCCATCTTTTGATAGATTTATGTTTATTTTTCTAAGCCTGTAGTGTAGCCTGTTTAAATACATTTGAAAGGTACAATATGCAAAGTTTTCTTCTGGCTTTGTGATGGATATGCAGGGCCGTCGGCAAGGGAAGACAACCAGGTCAACCACATTTTCTATTTAAATGATAGAAGATAGGTTAGGGGTGGCCCATGTGAACCCTGTTTGCCCCTGGCCCCAGGAAGTCTGTCGAAGGCCGTGAATATGGCTTAAAGCAGGCATGTCCAAAGCAGTGTTCATTTTGTTGACTAAAATAGTTTGAGTCAAAGTAATATTTTTCCTCACTAAAATTAGACTAAAACTAAATTAAAGTTAGTGTAGGTTCTCAGTCGTACAAGAGTTCATATAGGCAAAAAATCTTCGGTCTTCATCTGTACTCTGTTGTTGAAGTGTAGGACGTTTTGATCTTAGTCCAAAGATCGTCATCAGCTTTAAAAAGACATGAGCACGCTGTGGGTATCTTAAGGGTAAACCAGAAGGAGGAGTAACCTCTAAATCCCTCCTCTCTTGGTGCTAAAAGTAGGAGAACATCTAGCCTATTCATATTTAATATGGCTCATTACCTCTCTATTATCTTACCCTGGGCTAACTTCTAAGTCTATTGACACTCCCCTATGGCCCTGCTGCTCCCAGTCCCCAGGCCCCTTAGCATGACAGTGGAGATGGTTTCACTTTCACGTTGTTATTGTAGGTTTCTGTCTCAGTAAGTTGTCATAGATGCGATTCATAGCTGGATTTTCTTTCTGACACTTCTCTCAAGTCTTTATTAAGCTGATGACGATCTTTGGACTAAGATCAAAAAGTCCTGCACTTCACAGAGAGTACAGATGAAGACTGAAGACTTTTTGCCTACGATAAATTAAAGTTAGTTAATGAGACTAAAACTATGACTAAAATGTCCAGATATTTTCGACGAAATAAAACAGACTAAAATGATCAAAACTTCAGTGAAAAAGCATCATATCATTTACACTGAGCCAAAGATTTGTCCAGCCTCTGAACAAATCTTTGTAACTAATATATCAACAAAATACAATTATAAATAAACCCCGCTCAAAAATTGCCAAAAATATTGACCAATTGACCAATGTGATATGATCAAAATAGAGGGGGAAAAGGATGCTTTTAACGCTCTTGTAAATGTAGTATCTTTGTGTATCCAGCAGATGACGCCATTGAGCTTTTGCCAGGTCCCCTTCAGAGCTGAACCGTGTGGACTTGTGGGTGGGCTGAGTCTTGGACAGTTCAAGCTGCGCACATTTGTCTCCCTTCCACAATATCTAACCAAAACATGCGCTGAGGACATAATCACTCTGGGGGCGAAAGCAAATGTTTGAAATGCTCCAAAACGGACTCAAGCTCAATATTTGGAGCAGCCTGTGCTTCCTGGGAAGGTTTTACAAGCTGACAATATGGTACACCCTAAATATTGACGTTAGGAGTACAACATGTGTGTAATCAGAATGAACTAGTGCTATAGTTTAATTTATTGAGAAGTGGTTGGTAAATGTAAGAAGTAGGCTACCATATTACCAGTGATACAATACAAGCAGGGGTAGGCAACGTCAGGCCCGGGGGCAAAATCTGGCCCTCCATCACAGAACTTTTGACCCACTAAGATAATTTTGAGAAACATGTTGCATACTGGAGGGGAAAAAAAGTCTCAGATAAGAAAAATGCTTATAAGTGCTTGAATTGAAAGGATTTACACTGATTTTGAGCAGATTTAGACCATTTAAAATCACAATTCAGGTAAGAAAGTTCAATTAATGCTTGTTCCATTGCCAATGAGCAGCCACAAACTACTCAAAAATCAACATAACATCAAGAATACCAACAGCTCACTTGATCTTGATTCAATATGAGTACAGACCGAGAAAGCAAGTGTTTTAAAAATACTGTCTTCTTAGTTTAAAGTGTTCTTAAGGCAAAGATCCTTCTGTCTTCATCTGTAGTCTGTAGTTGAAGGGTAGAACGTTTCGCTCTTTATCCAAAAAGCTTTGTCAGCGAATGAGTTGACTTGACATGCTCGTGGGTCTCTTAAAGAACAACTAAACACCAAACCAACTTTTTTTTGCTGATAAACGGTGTAAATGGGTGTGTAATAGTATTATCTACATGTTCCAGTTAATATTTTGACATTTTTGTGCAAACCTGCCCAAAAGTGTCCTTTATGCCTAAAACCGAGTGGCTAACGCCCTCTAGAGGTTGAACTCGTAATGTGTATCTATTGAATTTTGCGTTTAGCTGAGGAGGTAGAAGTTGGTGCTGTAGGTAGAAGCTTACGTCATCAGCTCTGCCACGCCTCATCATCCTCTCTAACGCTGTGGTATCACTGTGGCTCCTCCCCCTCATCATCCTCTCTAACGCTGTGGTATCACTGTGGCTCCTCCCCTCCTCCTCCGTAGCCAGTTGGAGTTGGATTAGCGAACACGCCTCTTTCACGGCAGATTTCAAATGTTTGGTGTGGGTGGAGTAAGGCTCTGGCATGCCCGTTTAGGCCCTCTTTAAGGAGAAACCAGTAGGAGGAGTTAACCTCTAAATCCTACCTCTCTTGGTTCTAAAGGTTGGAAAAACATCAGACCTATTCACACCTAAT
>OMNZ01095606.1:0-18484 GCA_900303255.1 Lesueurigobius sanzi
TTGTGCAGATCATTTTACTGAATTAAACTTGTGTCTGTCAATCATAAACAGTGTCCTGCAGAGATCGGTAATTTACGAAAACCCTTGAGTGTTTCCGAAAAAGAGGCCTGTGCAAAGGATTGTGGGATATCCTCATAGCTCCTGACGCTGATAAGGGACCTCCAGAGGTTCCTATGCTAAAGGAACTATGATAGGGAGCATCACTGCTAATTTCCTGGCTCCTTCCTCATTGAACTGGAGAATTTAGACGCTCCTTGTCATGGCGGTTCGATGACGCACGTCCGGGTCAACAATAAGGAGAGGACATTTCCTAGGCTTACTTCCCATTTTAGATGCAGCCTTAGAGTGAGGAAATGTGGATGGGAAGTGGTATGTAAACAGAGGAGAGGTATAAACGTGCTGCTACTGCTGACAGGTAGTTGGGAGCAAGAGAGAGCATATCTTTTACCTTTCCCTGTTACCACTGACATGTGATCTAAGTGGAGTTAGCCACAGTAGAATTCGGCTTGAATTTGTAATATGTTGGGTTTAAGTGCACGCCTTATGCATTTTTAATACACTTATTTTGGTTTTGCTTCAGAGGCGGACGAAAATGTAAAAGTAAATTTGGAACCAGCCAAAGAGATGCATTTCTATTCCCTGTGGAGTTATGGGAAAACCGGTGGATACAATCCAAGTTTTGTTGCTCAGTTTTGAAACTGCAGGACAGGAAAGTTAAACTCAAGTTGTTTGTAAAATGTATCTCCTGACCTTAAATGTATCCTTTGAATCCAAATATATAGGTTGTAACATTCTGGCCACCCACACTTCACTTAATAAACTAGGGTGAGAAATGAGGCATCACCAGTCTGTCTCTAAAATATGCTGTTCTTTTGTTTGACTGCAGGGAGCCAATTTCATATGAATTCAACAGTGATTTCATGAATGTCCACTGTAGTGGACACCAGGACTATTTTAGTGTATTTAATGACTGCATGTTGTTATAGGAGCAACAAGTAAAGCGGAGAGGTTTCTTTACTGTAACAGAGGGATAATCAGATTTGGAGCTTTGAGATGAAGAAAAGGATGATGAGGATGAGTATCAGCTTGTGATAGGTGAAGATGATGATGGAGATGAAGATGATGCAGGAGAATGTGATGAGAGTCGGAGGCAGAGAAGGAGCAGTAAAGTCATTGTGCTCTGTGGGCCAGGACTAACTTGTGTGTATTATTTAGTTTCAGGCTGAAGGTTACTATCATGTTAGATTATTGTAGTATTTGTACTTTGTCGATGGGATTGATTCCGACCGCATGGGGCATGGACGCCGCCGACTTTTGTGAATATCTCCAGAACAAAATGCCCTATGGACTTTTTTTTGCAATGCAAAGAGGAAGGTTGAGGGTTTAAAATGAGCCCATGTCCTTCTAGGTCTCTGGGAAGCAGCGCAAAGTTGTGTTGAAAATTTGTCCAAAACGTTTTCAAAAATGCTAAATCTGTACTTTCCACAATTGCCCAGGGATTCAAAACAGCAGGGTTTTTGTGTGTTTTTTTTTTTTTTTGCCTAAACCTAAACATCCTCAAAATGTGACCACTGGTCAGCTGCCATCTTCTTTAGTGTTTACATAGCACCTGGTGGGCAAATGTGTGGATGACCATTTGTGCCAAAATTGAGCAAAGTGTGGAGAAACAACACAGCCAATTTATTATATTATTTTTTTCCAAAAACAATCTCATTATATGGAGAATAAATGCTGATGGCAGATCAGCTAAATATTCTGTTGTTTTTCTGCTTGTATCATTATCATTTCATTGATACGATCTGACTACAGAATATAATGATACAAATAAGACTTTCTCTAAAAATAAAGACGGACAAAAAAGGTGGTGTTATAGACTAAAAACAAAATAAATTCAGTTCCCTTTTACATGGATATTGTCCTGTTGTCCTCTACAGTGGACATGCTGTAAAAAAGGGCCAAATAGATCAGAAATCACACAAAAACAGAAATTGTAAGAGACTTTTTTCTTTGGTTCTCAGGAGGATAAAACATAAATTAAGAAGTAACCGTTCATTTTCATGTTTTTTTTGTGTCGAGAATATGAGGAAGCATTTTATGTTGTAGTTTCCATGGAAGACAGCATGGAACGTACTTAAAGGTTATTTTTATTAAATTCCAGAGTGGCTCATGGCCAGTTGAGGATGTCTGGAATGTAATGTACCATATTCTGTGACGAAAAGGCAGAAGACAGATTCAATAGATGTCTATGGGGAGCAGCTACATTCAACCAAGTCCAGTAGTTTCATCTGGTCTGTCTTATTATGCCAAGCCTCTGGAATGTAGACTCAGAAACATGATGGGAATGTACTGTGTTCTTTACATGACGAGTAGATCCCGAAACTGAGCCTGAACTCATTGGTATCTTTAGTGTAATGCTCTTATCAAATTACTAACATATACTGACCACTGGATATACATATATATTGTCTCTGTATAACCTTGTATTGAATGTAATATCAACCACCTGAATGTAAACAGTCATCTATTATATATCACCTGCAATGATAACTCCATTTCATACAAATCGGCCTAGAGTTTATTTTTATTTAATCTATTTAGTGCATAAGAGATGTTTGTACAGTTTATTTACAGAGAGACGCTAAGAGACTATCTTTATTCTATTTTATTTTATTGTTACTATTATTACCTGTTTTTTTTGCTTCTTTGATGACACTTTTCCTGACTTTGTGCACCCCCCTGTGTGATCCTGTCCTAAGAGCTGTTGTGACAAGTACATTTCTCCATTGTGAGATCAATAAAAACTATCTTATCTTATCTTATCTTATTGGGGAGAATAGATTATGTGGAATAATAGCTTGCCTCTAAATGGTGATAATATAAGACAAATGAACAAACATTTCAAAGAAAAAAGCCTCAGAACACAACATGGTGTTAACACATTACTTAAACAGCTATTGTTCTTTCCAGTTGTGGCTGGCTTTTATAATTTGGGTGATAAAGTACTGTATGAGTCAAAAGGTTCCCTCGTAATTACCACAATTTTAAGAGGAAGGCATTATTTTTAGTTACAGGGGCCAATTACTGTTATTGCTGGGGTTAGGATTAATTAACAGGTCCTAGATACCCAAAAGAGAAAGTCAATACCGCCATGTTCTGCAGCTTGTGTTTACAGTACTGTGTGTGTGTTTTTTGACCGTCCCCGGCACAGTCCTCCAAAAGAGACTAGCATCGCGTGCCCTAGATGCAATTAAGAGGCTGTCGAGCTGGTGTCAAAGGTGCAGGCGAACCCACTGGCGCACCCCCCGCCCCGAGTACACACACAAACGACCAAACAAACGCACCTTGACTGGCGCGAAAAACGATGACAACATACATCCACGTCTGCGCACACGTGTCCCCGCCACGCTCGCGCACATGTTGAAATATGGTTCCCATATTTCACCACACCCACCACATTTGTAAATGCCAACCCGCTCGCAGGACCCCCACCCCCTCTCCCTGCCGCTGACTCCCCTCCTGTCTCTCTCTTCTCCATATCTCTACATCTGCTATGTTCTCTCCCTTCCTCTCGCTCGTTCTCTGCTCTCATTCTCACTCCCCTCATCCTTCCCCTTCTCTCTGCCCTCTCTCTCTCTCTTTTCTTTCTCCTCTGTCTGTTCTTTCCGCCCCATTCCTCCGTTTGTGATTGGACCATCCCACCGAGGCGAGAGCTTTTAAGAAATTGAAGGAGCAATCGGGCCACCAGGAATCTTGCGCGAGGAGGGGAGTGAGAGAGAGAGAGAGAGAGAGAGAGACTCCTGCTTCCAAATATCAGGAAAATTGTGTAAACAGAGACAGATGCTGAGGTAAAACCAGAAAATCCTGGTCATTTTTCTCAGCAAAAAGAGATTTGGGAGTCAGTGAGGAGACCCAGTTGTCTAAATTGAGACACCGGATATTTGTAGCTTTTGGAGGTTGTGTTTCTGGTTGCTCAAAGCACTTGCAATCATTGTGCACCAGCTAATCAAAACGTCTCTTTTGGAAACTAAAACCACATTATTTCATTTATTCATCACTTCACTTTGCACCACACTGAATGACCTGTCATTTTACTGTAGCGAGAGCAGTTCTAGACAGGCTTTTATCCAGCTACTCACCACAATCTGTCTTTTTGTCAAATTTCCCCAAAATCTTACATGATTATTAACTTTGGGGACAAAACGTCAACTTGTGTAAGGTTTGTGAAGGCTTACTTTAGTGTTAACCTGGCAAAAGCCAGTTTGCAAATTTCATTAGCACAGTAATATCAGTCAGACTTTTGCTGCTGAGCGCACTTCATTTTAGCCAATCACAGCTAATCTCAATATTATCTAAACATCAAAGCACTAATGCAATTCATTATTTCATTCTGTTCCTCGTGTATTTTTCCATTGTCGTGTTGTCAAGTAGTATTGATGAAACACATAAAACCCGCCACGGAAATACTGGCACGGGATTGGTCCGAGATACCAGTGGATCTGAGACTGAAAAGCCGGATGTCACGACACTCTTACAGTGCAAGGATGCTAGTGTCAACATTGATAAATTTGTCTTTCTAACTGAGGCGACCTTTTGGGAACAGTGAGAAACTGCAGTGCAGTGCCACCATCTCCAGATCTTAATAATAATGGTTTTGCCTCATTGGGTCCTCCAACCACCACAAACCAGTGATCAGATGGGTGCAGTGTCTTGCCCAAGGACACAATGACTGTTTGCTGTAGTCAGTGTTGTGAGTTGAGGTCGCCTGGCCAGCCAGACTACACGCTTTACAAGCCATGTAGTCGGGGCATCAGCATCATCTCTGTGAGTTCAGAAGGGTGATTGATAGATGGATTAACCAATCAGAGAAAGGCATGGTTCGACTAACAGCTAAGCGTGTGCAAAAATATTAAATTTAACAAGAAATATTGCACTGAAAATTCTCCTCTTCTGCCAAATCAACAGGCAACTACCTACTAAACTATCTACTAAACCAGTGGTTCCCAACCTTTTCTTCTAGAAGCCCCCCCTGTTGAGGCTGGATACAGGTGGGGCCCCCCCATTCCAAAACCGCAGGCTTGCTGAATACATTACAATGTAAAAAATGTGTCCAAATAGGAATTATTTCAAACCAATAAACATAATTTGGAGTGTTTCCTGCACATGCAGTCCTTTCTTCATCATGTTAGGTCATTTTTTTGTATTTAATTTACTCACATAATATCTCTTATGGCCCAACCCTCTGACCAGACAAAGCTGTCTGGTCCCAGGTTGGGAACCACTGTACTAAACAATGTTAATGAGAAGTTAGAACTTTACAATGTCCGTTCAGAATGATACATGATTTAAGTGTTCAGACTTCTGTATTCCCAATCAGGGAACAATGTTAATGGGAAGTTAGAACTTTACAATGTCCGTTCAGAATGATGCGTGATTTAAGTGTTCAGACTTCTGTATTTAAGCGTCACGTTTCAAATCTGCCTCTGTGATTGACCCGGTGTTCGCAAAATTGTGCATCCATAGGCTGTGATCAGCCGTCCATACGGTTCTTCTTTTGAACAGAAAGGAGGAGCGTATGCCTGGCCAGGCTAGAGTTGAGGGTGCTGGCCATTCCACCAGCTCAAGTGCAGGGCTCCAGACATACATTTTGGATTTGTTGCACCAGTTTATTTAGATTCATCAGAACAAATTCAGACACACTCTTTTGAAAATGTCCTGAATCTAAACAAAAAAATATATATATATATTAAATGCTGACACAAATTACCCTGTTAAAGGGCGTGTTTCGCCCAAGCAACGTGGAAACCCCCTGTAAACAGCATAGCATGCAGCATCATAGTCTTCCTACCGATCAAAAGGTCTGTCCTTTTCCCATCTTTTCAACTATACGTAAGTCAATTTGAGCCACAACAACACAGTGCAATGGCCACAAGCTTTTATCAAGCCTTAAAACAAATAAACCAAATAACCTTACCTACGATTTAGGTCTTGTTATGGTCCAAAACAGCACACAGCCTTATGTGTTAGGTCTCATTCTGTCCATATCCGCCCTGTTGGATGGATAGCTCTGAATGTGTGGACTGTAAGGACTGTAAGGCACTGGGTCATATTTGTTATCATCCTGGAATGTCGGCCAGAACACCACCAGAGCCAGGATGAATATTCACGTGGAACTTATGGGGCAGACTTAAGTTGACTAAACCCCACTGGAGACAATGATGAGGACACCAGGCTGTATTTCATCTTCTTGTATTGAACATCAGCAGCCAGAACGGTAAATGGCTACACTTACCTAAATCAACTGCAAAACAATACTTGTCTGAGGAGGTAAATGTGTATCTCTATTATCTGGTCTTAACAAAGAAAACTGAAATCTGTGTACCGAACAATCCAAAAAGACCATTGCCAAACCTCTTCTCTCACTATAACACTGGCATTTGATTCCTTGCGCTCACAAACCGTCACGGTAAACGTCTATCTGGGAGTAAATTTATAACTGCCACTTCAGCTGACAATCAAACCCTATCACTAGATCCACACTGTGTCTCTCTCCCGGCCCATGCGTGAAGGTGGAGAGAGGACTGAGGAGCGGTGGTGGGTGGGCAGATGGGCAGGGGGTGGGGGTACAGGAAAAACACAAGTGAACAATCCACTCCGGTGCCGATCGATGGGAGATTGTGCTGCTCCCTGCTGCCTGCCCCACCTCATTATTCCCTATTCACCTGCTTATGCTGTGTGCTGTATGTGGGTAATAAGAATAGGTGCTGCGCCTTTACAAAAGCTCATCCTGGGAAAGAAAGAAATAAAGAGGATTTAGCGTTCCACATGCCAAGAAATAACAGTCTGAATGATTTTTTATTTCATTTTATTAAGCAAAGTGTTGCCAATGAAATACTCCTACTACTACTACTACTTTTGGGGTAATGTTAGTCGATCTCATTACTGATCGTGGTCATTTCATATGGGTGAATGCATTTCAATTCATAAACATTTCTGGGCCCAATTAATGAGCAAACTTTGGCTAGAAAAGTCACTGACTACGATTGAATTCAAGTCTAGGCATTGTGTGTCATAATAAATCCATATGGACACGTCTTTAATGTAAATTTACACCAAACAACATTTTGTTTATGGCCAGGGCAGGTCCTTTAACTCGCTGTTGCAGGCTCTTTAAACTGCAGGATGCTAAATAATGCTTTTTGTAAAGCAGTTTATATAGTTTATGATGCGATCAATTTGCGCTAAGCCATGATTAGCGTGTTATTTAGACATTTACAACATAATTGTCCAGTTAGAACTACATTCATAGACCATTCATACACCCTTTGAATTCATACACCCTTTGAATTCAAATTGATATCACTTCACTATCATAACTTTGTCCCTATTCACCTGAAGTGTCTCGCCTTAAAGCGGTTCAACGGAAGTTGTCAATTTTGCACTCGTGACTGCCCCCTCAGGCCTTACGCGTAACTGCCGTCTCTATGTTAAGCGCTTGCTTGGGTTTCCATAGTAGGCTATTGTCATGCTTTTGGCCGCTTTGAAATACAAATGTCTGGTAAATATGATTACTGCTGGCTAAGATGACAGCCAGGCCTAAATATTACTCTTTCAAAAAAGTTTAGGGCTACACATTTAGTAGATTCTGCAAAGTGCAGCTGATCGCATTGGAAATGCAATGGATTTTCTCTCCATTCACGTTGTCAACTGACGTTCACGTTGTCAAGAGAGCTGTGGTCTGCAGGTAAATTTACTTTCACATAAGTGTGCTAATAACTTCCGTGAGATATTGTGTAACCCACATGAGTTCAGTTTTTTTATTTTATTTAGCTGCACTTCTCTTTGTCTCTTATATTTCAGCAGTGAGATAATTTATCGCATTAATTTCACCTCTGAAGCCTTTGTTGGAGCAAGGGACCCATCCCCCACCGCTGCACAGACACCGCGGACAGAGCTTGAAAAGTCATCGATTAGACACATGTGAAGGCACGTGTTATTGTGCTGATACCTGGGGCACAGTGTGACACCTGGACAGCTCTATACAGCCCTGTGTGTGCATGATTTAGATCGTGAATCCTTTCATTAATGGAAATATTAGCGTGTTACTGACATCATCTGTATTCTGAGGTATATTAAAGCTGTTGTTTAGCGCACTATCCACGGGTAAATGTAGGTGCATTGTATATTTGTAATTATCTCTTACCTTTCGATCAAAAGGAAAGCCAAAAGTGGGTCTTGCTTCATGTCCAGAGCGTCTCTAAGTATTCACCATTGCTCAAATGCTGCTCTGATGTTTATCTAGTTTTATACCCGAGTCAGGTCCAGTTTAGATCTTTTTGCTGTGCTCCAAATTATTTTCTTATTTTTTCTTGGGGTCTGTGATGGAGTTTCAGCTGTGCTCAAGGCTAGTAACTTCATGATTTTTGCAGAATCTATTCTCAATGTTCAAAAGTAGCCTGTTTACTTCCGTAGTGCCCCTTTAAGGACAAACAGAACATAAACATGATTGCACGATTCATGCGTCAGTCCAATAATCTGCTATGGGGTGTTTTGGCACAGGACAATTTGAGTAAGTCGTCCTTTTGTGTCTATATTTGCTGCTGCATATGCTAATTATGATCAATATTCATATATGGTATCAATTAGGGGTTGAACGACTTGTCGAGTCGATGTCAACTAGTCGTTGACGTCATCATGAAGAAAAAATACGTTATAACCTTTGTAATTTATTTGGCAAAACTGCACATTTTTAACAATTGGCATCGCATTCACAGCAGTGCCCCGTACGCACACACTCTCTCGACATATTCACAAGCTTTGCCCCATCGCACAACAATAAAGCCATGATCATGCACACATGACTGTATACTGTACCTGTACATGTGTATTTTTCTGACCTGATTGACGAAACATGCGTCTAAATCAAGACCAAGACTATCTGAACCAGGACTTAAACTGAGCCAGGCCAAGCCTATACAAAGCACAATAAGACACCACCTCAACAATCATGTTTAAGCCTCAAACATCACAAGCAGGATGCATACATTTCAGCGCAGAGCTAACCTGCTGTGTTAACATTAAACATGCAATGCGTCGCTTAACCACGTCTTCCTTCAATCAGTTGTGAAGTTACTCCGGTGTTAAGCGTCCTCCGTAAAATATAATCCACAGAGAGCAGGTCCAGTTCTTCACGTCCTAACGTTTAATGCCCATTGTTGCCCCGAAGTTTCAAGTGCTGCAAGGCAAGATAGCAGCACAAGATAGCAGCGCAAGATAGCAGCGCAAGATAGCAGAGCAAGATAGCAGCTGCTCTATCTGGCAGCAGCCACAGAGCGTATCTGTGGCTACTGCACATGTAGCAGCTGACCAATCAGAAGCCACTGTCGCGGAACATGTGGCCCACACGAGCGCTCAGAGGAGGTTGTTATTGATCAGGCTCTTGAGCAGAAATGAAGCCTGTTATGAAAACGGAGGCTGAGTCTAACTCCAGATCAGACTGACAGCAAAGTGCTGCAGACACTGCATTTAACCAGACTTTATCTGGCGCTCTGAAATCGTCATACATTAGAGGATTTTTGGAATTATTGATCGTAGTATATCTGGCAATACTAGCATTGAGAAGTCGACGTCACGTGAACAAAGTCGCAAGACAACACTAAAGTCCGTTCGACCCCTAGTATCAATATATCAACACTATGGTATCGGTCCGGTCATCCCTAATATTCAGCCTCTGGGCGACGTAACAGGCCTTTATGGTCTCATCATAAAGAGGTGCTTCCCATTTGTAATTAAAACTGTAGTGTTAATTTAGCTAAAACTAAATAAAGACACATTGAAGACAGAATAGGATTGGACCATTGTCCTGTTTCACAATGGTGATGGTGCCTATGCCTAAATGCATTTGGCTCATGGGTATATTCCCGTATAAAGCCCTCAAAAAGGTGGCACGGCACTAGCCTCACAGGAAGAATCCCAGGTTCAATTTCTGACCAAACCTAGCCCCAGTGACATTAAAAAGTAGGTCAAATGAAGGGATCTCTCTACTGGGAAAATAAAGTATAATAGTATATAGTTACTTTAAATTGTAAACATTTGTAACCTACTTTTGTGTAGAAAAAGAAGTGCTTTGGTTACCTTATTAAAGACAAAGACAAATCAAGGCTTGAACCTATCGACTTCTTGAAAGCAACGAGACTTGACGCTTGTTTTATGCATTGCACTTGCTCCCTGGTGCCTGTGGCTGCCAGTGCCCCTCCCTCTGCCTGTGCGGGCTGTCCCATGTCAAGGCCTATGTCTCTCGGCCTCGTTTGACATGCCGCTCATAATGGTCAGATGGGGGAATACCACTCTGCGCCCGTCCCTCTCCATATTTTCGCCCCATTTCTCCCTCTCCCTCTTTCTCCCGCCTGTCACAGTGTCACGTCGCAGCAAAACGCGGCAAAATCAATTGAACGTGAGCTCTCTGAAGGCTGTCTGTACGGAGATCAGATTTCTCAAGCATACAGACGACTGTATACATGCGGCTGGTTGCATGTATGTGTGTAGAGAAGAAATCGGGGGGGTGGGGGGGGTGGGGTGGGGCTGGTGACAGACCCAAGCTGGAGACGTGTGTCGTTGCTCGTCACTTTTGCCGTCAGCCAGCGGACATGACAGCGGAGGCGAGTGAGAGGCAAGTGGCGGACTCTCCGGACTAGACCTAAAATGAAAGCGGAGTGACAGATGGCTGCTTCATGCTCGGGCCATCGTGACGACTGAGGACAGAGGAGATAGGAGCTAGGAATGAGGAGCGAGCAGATGGACACAGAAGCACGGCGAAGGAAGAGATGCCTTGTGACAGTATCAAAACCCACCAGACATCAGCGGCACTTCTCTCTCTCTCCCCAGTCTGTCAGCTTTTTCAGGACTGGGTTTCCTACTGGCTTAGCACCAGCAAACACTTAACATGGGTTAAGAGTGGAGGCATTTGTGAGAGCTTGTCAACAACACTGGCATATGTGGTGAGCGCTTCCAAAAACAAGTATTGTACGAGTGTTTTCGCCAAATTGTGACCACTACTGTCAATCCAAGCAAATTAACTCAAATACGTTCTCTAAATGTCAGGAGCAGAGATGGTTGGCCTGTTACCTTCACCTCTGCCCCTGGCTGCAGGTGACCCCAGACTAATGTCCCTAAGCACCACAGCTATCTTAACCTGGCAAGATCCAGATAGACATTGTGTTGCACTCGTAGTTGAGTTCTCCACAATATCAATCTGGGACCGCTCCAAACGAATCCGTTCGGAGTTTCGCTCGTAGTTGTTTGTTAGAGAGCGGCTCTGAGCTTTATATCATAATGTCGTTGAGTGGTTTTTGCGTTTTTTTGTAGCACGAGTTTGCGGGTTGAAGGCACCTTAACCCACACTACCTTATCTTCGAAACAAATGTTTGTTTTGCTCGGCACCTGCTACTTTCGTCGCTCCGTCCCACTGGTGGTCCTGGCTCAAACACTTTAGCGGCTCGGGGCAAGATGGATTCTCGTGTGTTTGTGAAATCACAAATACTGCGAGAATTCAGCTTGCAGGCAAGGTTACAGCTATCTTCCTTCTAGAAAAATAGACATCCCCACATCACTTTGTTGCCCTTGTAATGTAGGAAATATCATTACTATAAGAATAAAATAGGGTCAATGTCCTAAAGCACTTCATGAAATAGTAACTAAAGCTGAGGCAATGAGCCGTTTACAGGTTTTTGGTCACTGTCTCACATCGTGTGTGCTAGAAAATGTTAGACTGACCTCAAACAGCTTACAATGTTTCCTTTGAGTTGGTTTCTGGTTCAACATGTCTGTCTGTTTAAGGCCCTCCTCCCCTCATTCCTCATCAAAATAACCCTCTGCTGCCTTTCTGGCTCTGCAGATGTAGCGGTTATCAGACATCTGTGCGCATCAGAGCTACAGTGTGTTGTTTTGTACCAGTGAAACTTCGGTAGTATTTTTGCCTCTTGCTGTTCTACAAAGGAGGGAGGTAAACTGTGCCATGAAGTGGGAGCTGGGCAGGAGTTAACGAGAATACTTCCTGGTATTGGGCTGCTTAGATGCTTGGGGGAAATTGGAGGAAAAATGTTTTAGCAGACACCATGGCAAATGTACGAAACACCGCTAGTATATTTTTGATGAGGTAAAAAGATTGTAATATAGTAAAGAAAAATATCTAAAGAGCGGATTATACATCATAGCCCCCTTAAATCCATTGCATATATAGGTCCTTTAAGACAAATTCTAGTCTCAAAAAGAGCTTCTCTCCTGTCTCTCTGGATCTGTAAGTCCCAGAAAATAATAGCTAAATGTCCTGTGCAGGTAAGTGTATTTTTTTCCCCCAGAGCTACTGTATCTTGAGTTGGCATTGCACATTATGGCGGCATTAATCTAAATCCCACCTTGAAAAGGAGAAATCCATTCGTCACATTTTATCAGGCAAAGAGACAAAAACTTGAGGCTGTCTGAAAAAGCTCTTTTCTTTGATTCAGGTCAGTGAAGGCAACGCTGAACCAAAACAGACACACACAACCTTGTAAGACAAATAGGTTTTGTCATCTCCGCAGAAGGCTCCCGTTTTGTCAAAGACCACAGGCTGCGGCGGCGATGGATTGTGACGTATCCTAATTCCTTTCGGATTGCAGTACAGTCGATAAAAGAGGCGCGCGCGCTCTGGCAATGACCTCCAGGATAGTGTTATTGACCTATTTTGCATACACAGTGGGCGCGAGAACGGACAGACACTTTATTTGTGCCGTTATTTATTGGCCAGCAACATGACTGTAATGTCCGTCCAGGGACTCTGCTGGAGTGCAGTTATAGATTATCATGATTGCTAGTTATTAGTGTGTGTGAGAGGGAAAGGGGGGGAGAGAGAGAGCCATGCACACTGTGGAGATTGTGAGATTATACCAAAGCCTTGTGCTTGAATAAAGACGACGGAGGCAGTCTTGTGCAAATTGTTATTGAAATGATCTACGCCAGTCTAACTTAACTACAAGGACAAACACTGTAGATGGAGCTGATATAAACACGCGCTGTATAACTTCGGCTGGTACTGTCTCTAGACATAATTACACAGTGAAATGTGGCAAACATTTACCTTGACATTCTCTTCTTAGTGTAGATCAATATGGTGTGGGAGCTATACTCAGATCTAGTCTCACACACAGCACTTTGCTTGTTTTTGGCTGCCATAAAAGAGAAAGCAAAAGCTTGGGAACCATTTCTTCAGCTACATGTCACACAGCGCTGGACACTTAAGACCGTGCTTTTCATGTCCCAAAGTGGACCAAAAACACAGGGACAACTCCTTACTCATGGTCCATTCTCCTTCATGCCAGGTAAAATGGAAGGCAGGTAATTTATATTGACACTCCAATCGACCATATTTAACAGACAAAAATACTTTGGCATGGTCTACAATCACACATTACAAATGATATTCAAAGACTTTATTGTAATGTATTAATTTAAGGTATTCATAGTATAGCATTCAATTCAATTAACCTCTTAAACCCCAACAGGTGCCGAATGTGGGTCCTGGGGAAGGAAAGAGGGAGAGAGGAAGGAGAGAGAGAGGGGAAAAAGAGAGGGAGAGGAAGGAGAGAGATTTTAGTGCCCAGTTTGGGTCCTATAGGGTTTAAGAGGTTAAAAAAAACATTTATAAGGCGGCTAATGTTTATTTTCCATTTCACTGTATTGTGGCCTATGCTATTAAATTGTCAACTAACATAAGACTCTATACAGTGAAGCGCATATTATCGCTAAAGCGATGCAGCGAGTTCCTGTTTAGTTCTTCTCTCTCTCTCTCATCTCGCAGGTACAGAGTATCTCAGTGGGATTAATTGCTCATTTAGCAACTCTTTTCCATATTTCACGCTTGAGAGAGAATCCAAATTAGCTTTGCCATCAGAGTTCACTTGTTCCACTGGGGATGGAATGACCACCACATGGACGGTAGGACAGCCACGTGTAGCGCCTCATCAGTGTGAGACAGCGGAGGACTTCACTTTGGGATAGCGGTGTTTATATCACAGTGTTTGGGAGAGGCAGATTGGAGATAGGAGCACGCTTGGGCCCTCGTTATTACCAAGGCCATTTATTTCTTTGTAAATGAGAGTTTGGCTCAAAGCGTCGCAGGGCACCAAATGGGGCTCGTCCAGCCTGGTCTGCTGGGCTGTGCGGAGGGCAGTGGGCCGCTGGTGTGATGGAGCCACAGTTATTATTCAGATGTGGCCGCGCGCTGGTGCCTGGTGCTGTACTGAAATAGGCCTAATGGGCTGGGAAGGCGCACTCGATGGCTTCTCTGACGCTCGGCTGCCCTGATATCCTCCCGCTCCTCTTTCCTTTCAACCCCCCAGCCCTTAGCAGCCAAGTGCAACAGGCTATCCATCCAGTCTGACGTATTCTGATGACTCGTGTCATTAAAGCTAACGTCCGCTGAGGAGGTAATTAGCCAAAGTATGGCATTAATCAGTGGCTAGAGCCCCGCGTGCCTGCTGGGGTGTCTGGGATGTGCTTTTTGTAGCCACGTCTGCCCCCTGTGGCCCCCTGTTCCACACATGGTGGGCATTAACCTTCGGAGGCTTGGTCATTTGTCTATAACGGGCTGCAGCGCTCCTCAGCATCGTCGCCTTTTTGTTTGATGGTGGATGCTCCCTGTAAATGCCAGGGTAGATTTACATGCGTCTCAGGGAAAAGGACACATACTGTAACACTGGCAGAAATGGTCTGGTGTTGAATTGTTATGACTACACATTGAGCACATAGGACATACAGTACAATTTAGTGAGACTTTCTTTTTTGTTTTAATAAAGTTGTAATTACATTCCGTGCTTAGTAACTATACTAAGTAAGGCCCCGTCCCAAATTCACTGGACTGCTTTTTAACTCGCTTTGTTCAGACAATAATTTCCTTTTCTTTGACAGTGTAATTTTGGCTCCTGTTGTTTGACCAACTAGATCAAGTCAGTTTAGTGTTTACGCATTGGTAATTTTCCTGTCCAGCTCAGTGCCCCCCTTCCGAGGAAACACACAATCACAAATCACCCCTGCTTTGCCAAAACAAAATGGCCTCTGTCATCGCACACATGGTGACATCCCCATGTGGTGTCAGGCAAGCCATTAAAAAGTGTAGAGCAAAAAATAAAATAAAGAATTCAGCCCTGTCAACGCACATAAAGCCTCCCATTTCTCTCCATCAGCACAGTCTACCAGTTCCTGCACCACATAGATAGACTCAATCTCTGAACGGACTCCCATACTGAACATTTTGATTTCATTACCATCGGCCACTGAATATTCATATGCATTTTTTTAACTGCCATGTCAAGTCTGCACCTGGAATCAACGGGGCGTCATGCATAATTCATTCAGTGGAAGCCAATGGGGTGTGGCCTAATAGAGTTTACATTGATACCACTGCACTTCCTGATATATTAATGATGCAACTTCTCTCACGCTGGCGTGAAAGCTAACCCCCAGCCCGTACGGCGCAGCCGGAGAGTCGGCCGCAAGAACCAGGCTCTCCTCTGTTAATTGTTCCACCGCTGACCCGAGCAGGAGATTAGCTTCAGTACAAGAGGCAGTTGGGGAATACTGCCAGGCCCAGATTTCACTTTTCTAACCTCACTCAGTCCGAAGTGGCTCTGTGTTGGGAATTGTGTCTTTGTCTTTACTGAAATGAGAAGCTGTGCCTTGTATAACTGATATAAAGAGTGCCATATTTGGACAAGGTTAGGTAACATTGTCTTGTGCTTTCCAGACTTATTGTTTAAGGCTATTTAATCCAGACCAACAACAGCTTTTACAATAAAAAAATAGGTGGGGCAAACAATAGGTTTCAGGCAAAATAAGCGAAATGAAAAAACAAGCCAATACAGATTAGAGCTAAGATTGGGCACGCAGCAGCACCGCGCAAGGGCTAGACACTACAGAATGTGAACTTATACCTTGGACTTGCCGGTGCGGCTCTGTCTCGTCAACTCTCGTCTGAAGAAAGCTGTTCTGAGGTTCTGGTCCGGATGGACCGTAGCCTCCTCCCTGGAGGGAGAGGGTCAAACAGTTTGTATCCAGGATGAGAAGGGTCAGCTGTGAGCTGTGAACGCCTCTTTTGTACGAGGCGACAACAACGTTCCATTCCTGCTTCGGTCTCCTAACTGTGGTTGGGGGACCCAAAAAAATAATAATAATATATATTTTTTAAGTCAGATTCATACCTGAACATGATGCATGACATCTTGACCTCGGACCGGACGCAGGCATAAAATCTTACCTCTAATACACTAATAAAATCTTACCTCTAATACACTAATACAGATGACAAATATTTCCCAGACTTACGTTTTGTGTCATATTAATGTGTGTTTCATAGCTAAAAAGGCCTACTCTATTTTATACAATACAGTTGCATTAAAAATATAGAAATAAAACCCATCAAAGGCTTTTGCAATATGATCTGTGTGCTTGTATCAAATTTGACTTAAACTGTATTGTTGTGGGACTCAAAAAATGGCGGCGCACTGAGAGGCTGTTTCGTATCGCTCTCCTACTCTAATCATTAACACCCCTTCCAAACTAAGCTGTGATTTTACACTTAGTTTTCAAAGGGGTTTTGAACCAAACTGGGCTCGGAAAGAAGAGAGAACATGTCAGTCATCAAAGAAAATCGTAGAAAGAAAAGGCTACACCTCAGCTAGCACGAGCTACTACTGACAAAGAGTTAGCGACGGTCAGCTGGACAGGATGAACGAGGACCTGCAGAGCCTATCGGGCCGAGTCACGGACACCGAGGCGAAGATTTCCGATTTTGAACACTGGCTGTCGGGGAGCGTGTCCGAGGCGCTGCTGGAACACCAACACGATGCACTCCAAAGTAAGATGACAGATCTTGAAACCAGGTCTCGAAGGAACAATATCAGAATCTTTGGCTTGCCAGAGGGACTCAGGCCCAGTTCCACAGTTCCTGGATTTCTTCCTGAGAGAACACCTCCAGGAACTGGAGAATTTGGATTTCAAAATACAACGTGCCCATCGCTCACTAGCAGACAAACCTCCGTCTCACGCACCCCCAAGACCGATTATTATAAACTTCCAGGAGTACACAACCAACGATCTGATCCTGAAGGAGGCTTGGAAGAAGAAAATCAAGGTGAGCACCAGTCTCATTGGCTTTGATCATGACTATCCAACTGAGATAACTAAGATGCGTAAAGAATACAACCCCATCAAAAAAATTCTTAAAGAAAAGAACATAAAGTTTCAAACCCCCTTCATAAACATGCAGATTCACTGGGACTCCGGCATGCGCACCTACGGAAGCACCCAAGCGGTTTATACACTGCAAAAAGTGATATTTTGATAAGTTAAATTTGCTTGAATTCATAATATTTTACCTTATTTTAAGTAATTTTGACTTCCCAAGTAAAATTATCTGCCAACAGAACAAGTATTTTTGCACTTAATATAAGAAAAAGCATATAATTTGAAGTAAATTTAGATTTATTATCTCATTTTTAGTGCAAGAAGTTGTTTTCTCTTAATTTCAGTGCAAAAATACTTGTTCCATTGGCAGATAATTTCACTTGGCAAGTTAAAATTACTTAAAATAAGGTAAAATATTATGAATTCAAGCAAATTTAACCTATCAAGATCACTTTTTGCAGTGTAGGGCCCTCTCTTCGCGAGAGGTTTTCCCTCTCGACCCACCAACGGGGTCCTTGCTTCCCCATTAGACTTGGAGACTACCCTTGTTCTGTTCATTTTGTTTCTGTTTTCTCTTGTTCATGGGGCACCTGTTTGACTCACCCCTAATTGGGAATTGATTCAGGACAAACTGAGAAAGGACAAAGATTTTCTTCAGAGAGGATTTTGGATTATTATTATTTTTTTCATAACTGGCACCTTCGATTTGTGGATAATCCACAGGTAGATAATTACTGAGATAACGGCTCTTGATGTAATTAACAAGGACTTTACTTCACAGCCTTTTCTTGTTGAGAGACCATTCTGTTTTTGTGAGACGTTGGTGTGTTGTGGTGTTGTGTGTCCCCTTTTTGGTTTTGGTTTTCCTTTTTTCTAAAAAAAAAACAATATTGTAAAAGTTTAAAAATAAAACTGTGTTGTTGTGGTCAGTGGTTAATTTGTAAATCCAGAGGTTTAGTAACTGGGTGGATTGGGGAACAGGCCAAAACAGGTACTGGAACCAGAGGAGCGTGTGGTGTTGGGGTCCAATTATTTTTAGAGGGACAGATTTTTTTAAAATAAGGATTTGATCAGGGAGCTGGAGGCTCCTGTCATACCAGCGCTGGCTCCAGACCACGGGTGCAATGCAACTTTTTGCAGACCTGTAGAACCGGGCCAGTGTGGTACAACTACTTGCCTACGTAACACATATTCAAAGTACCTAATAGCAGAAAGTTATTTTAACTCTTTTTCACACACATGCATAGGCTAATATTTAAAAACAACAATA
>OMNZ01095608.1:0-13688 GCA_900303255.1 Lesueurigobius sanzi
TTGCAAACCGTTTTTCTTCCTGATGGCACATTTCCTGACTTCTTGCACCCCCCTGTGAGATCCTGTCCTAAGAGCTGTTGTAACAAGTACATTTCTCCATTGTGAGATCAATAAAGAACTATCTTATCTCATCGTGTTTAATCAAAAATACAATTAGTTTTATCAAATTTTTTATCTGAAATGAATCCAAGTACCCCCTGCTAACCTCTCATGTACCCCTAAGGGTCCCCGTACCCCTGGTTGGGAAACACTGCTCTAGGGCAGGGGTCTCCAACCTTTTTTACCTTGTGAGCTACTTTTACATTACAAAAATGGCAGCGAGCTACTTATACTTCAAAGAAACACGTGTAACTCGGACACTAGGACTGCCAAGATAAATCAACACAATAAAAGAAGATGACAGTAGTTTCTGCTTTGTACTTTGCTGTTGTCATCTAAATGTTGAAGATGTTTTGCCTAGAACAAAAATGCATGTCAAATTTGACTCATAAAGCATATGTAGAGAGGCAGAAAGCCTTTAGTGAGCTACTGGTTGGAGATCCCTGCTCTAGGGTCACCCATCAGGAGAAATCACAGACCCTTGTCTACATCTTTCCAGCTTTTGTGGAGAACTGGAATAACAGCATAATTAATCAGACACCACAAAAAGTGCCACCATGCCAAAGTCATGAACAAAAGTCTGAACTTGATCCCACGATGCTTAGGTTGGAGCAGTTCACATTCAGATCAGATGTGTGATACTGCACAATAAAACATGAAACTGCATTTGCAAATAATGTGTTAACTTTTTGCTTTGTGTGTGTCAAGATAGTAGTTGTGGGAAATGTGTCCAAACCATAAATCTTAAGATCCATATACAATATACGGTATTGGCTACAACCCAACGCATTAATGAACAATTCAGAATTGTAAGTGTTGTAATCAGTGTGCCTATGTGCAAATATAAAATATCTTCCTTCCTTCCAGATTTGTCAATCGATCATAATAGGTACAATTCTCATCAATCATGAGTGCAAACAGTCCGGGATGGAATGCTATAAATTCATTGTTAACATGAAAATATGCCCTGTTATGGGGGTACAAACAAACATTGTCCATACACTAACATGAGCTAAAACATTATTAAAAGTAGAGAAAAGAACTGCAGAGACACCCATTAGTTCCCAGGTCACTTCTCTGAAATACATCTATTTGACACAGAACCACAAGCCGTTGAAAATATCTCCTAAGACAATACAGTATAGTTTACCTTACCTTTATCAAGTTCAAGGTTTAGACAAAAGAATCCAGTTTTTCAGAAGAGAGTCAGTGGTTTGGAGCAGTGAATAGCATTTAGTGTCTCATCAATTGAGAAAAGCTGTAATACTACTTCCCACCATTACCAACATCAGTCTCTTTGGCATCTATCCAAACATCTATTGAACACATAGCAGAATATTCTTTTTTATTTCAAGCCACACTTACTGAACTACTTCTCGAACAGTCATCGGCTCACAACCACATCGATGTCATTTGTACAAGTGAGAGTAATGTCAGCCATATTAGACCCAGATTCCCTCTCTCAAAACCATCGCTGGGTCCAGAACATGCAGAGTGGATACAGGCTGCCAAACCTTCAGCACTGCCAGAAGAACAGCTTTAAAAGACCCTGGTCTGGCTATAATATGTTTGGGAGCACTTGGTTGGAGTTAGATTTCTATGCCCCTGTGAAGACGACGTGATCCAAAACTTTATGCCTAAAATAAATGTCGAAAGTGAGAGGCGTAGTCCAGAGTTTTGATTTCTGTGAGCTGTTCTGCATGGCTCGGTAATGCCAGATGGGAACAGAATTGGCATTTGAATATTGAGGAAGATTGCACTTGGCTGTCTTCATCTACCTTTATAAAGTGCTTAGCCAAAAAAAAGCCTCAGACTAAACTGCATTTTATTGTATTTTCAGCAATGTCATGTGCGAAAAGAAAGGAGGTCAGCAGAACAGTACTCTTGCCTCACAGCAAAAAGGTTCCACAATCAATTCCCGGAGCATGTTGGCCCTTTCCAGAGGAGTGGGAAGGGGTGAGTGTTTCGTGGGTGTTTCCAAACAACCTACACTGAACCGTACCACGAACAAAAGGGGGGGGTTCAAGCCGTTTAGCCAAGTGTTAACCTGTATTGGTGATTAGGGTCATATTCTATGAGAATGTCATGTCAACGTTGCGTAACAATGCTGGCGGCACGGGGGCGGAGAGGATAGCGCTCTTGCCTCACAGCAAGAAGGTCCCAGGTTCAATTCCATGCCCGTGTGGCCTTTCTGTGTTTTCTCCGGGTCCTTACCTCACCAACACCAACAGCCGGTGTTGTTTGGAGACTCCTTCGAGATGCAAACCACTGTTTCCTTGCTTTTTCGAATAAAACTGCTCAAGTGACCTATGTTATTTGTCTACCCGTGTGTATAGATGGGTTTCTTCCTGGCAGTTTTCCCCATCCCAAAACATGCGCAATAGGCTAGAAACCACCTCCTAGATCAGGGGTGCCCAAAGTCTTTTTCACGGAGGGCCGAAATGGAAAAGTATTTGTAGGGGAAGGACCAAACGCACAACTGTAAACCAGGACTAAACCAAGGACTAAACCAAGTCAAAACTGTCTTATGTATGTTTTTAATAATGCCTTTTACCATGCAAAATTATATTGCAGTTAAAAAATACTCAAATTAAGTGTTTTTGTCTTACCAAGCAAAACAACTGACCTTAGTAACGATTGAGTCTATTCACTGCACAAAAAAAAAGTCCATTCAAAACCTTGAATGTATGTCGTCGATTCTCATCTATCTTCCTTCTATCTGTATCTGATTTTTGCTCTATGTACTGTATACCATTTCTAGGGCTGGGCCGTATCGTATATCAATATACCGGTATGAGTTTTGGATATCGTTGTCATTTTTGATATCGTTGTGGATGCGATATAATTGGCATGCACAACCAGATGATTTTGACTGAAGTCTGGACCAGCTTTAGGGACAGGTGCTTAAACATGTAAAATGAATTGAAAGCTGTATGTTGCTTGAGTAGATCAAATATTATGATATATGAAATGTTTTATCCATTGTCAGTTATATCGTCAAATATATTGTTATCGTGATATTTCTTTCTTATATATCGTGATATCGATTTTAGGTCATATCGCCCTGCCCTAACCATTTCTACACAATTTCAAGACAGAAAGTGTCTCAGAGGCTTAAACAGGTTGGAAATATTAGCACAGAATGATCACTAAACTAAGCTAAACATTTAGAAACTTGTGAAAGACGCTACTGTATTTTTCTCGCATCAACCTCTACTCCCCTGCAGTTTATATGGCTAACGTATTCCACTTTGAGTCCAAATGGGCAAGGTTTTCATGCTCAATTAACCATGCGAACACAGTTGTAAGATAATGTTACCAAAAGACATTACAATTGGTGCGTTTCTTATGGCGGATGACGCATTGGGGCATGGCACCCGATCGGCTATCTAACGGGGTAAAATGAGATTTATGGAGTGATTCAACTAAGTACAATAAGAACAGATGAGTCACCAGTGAAATGTAGTTAGCGGAGTTTGGAGATCGAATAGGGGAGGTCACAGAGGGGCCCTATGAAGTGGCGCACAGTGGAAATCCCTCCTCACAGCGCTGGCTCCTGTTTCCCATTACGGAGGGTAAACTGTTACTATATGAGCGCTGGATTGTTACAAGTTTCTGCGAAGGGGGTTGTGTAAGTAGTGTAGACAGTTTGCAAAAGAGAGGCCATGAGAACATAAAATTACATTACGCAATTCGATTATTTTTAGCTAAACAATGTGATCGAATCCATTTTTATAGCAGTTTAAGAGGCGATAACTGGGGAGTCTAAACCGGCCAAATGGTTGATGGTTTTGTGGAAGTAAGAATGAAGAGTGAAGTTCCATTGTTAAAAAAAAATCAAATGCAAAAAATATGGTTGTAATTTTCTCTTTGAGTAGGAGTATGTCTAATGACCAGATCCATTTTAGTGCAAGAAGAAGATCACTCCTTGAGCAAATCATGTCAACTTTAGTTTCACTATTATCATCTGTAGAGAAAAGTAACAAATATACTAAATGTTTTAATTCATAGTCCAAGTCTAAATGCCTCACAAATTTGCGCACAATTGACCACCTGGGCCTGAATATACATTTAAACCGAGATATTGGTTTGTGCAGTTGTTTCTTGTCACGCGTTTATGTGCAATAAATATTGTATGACTTTCCACTTCAACCATTTATAATAATTCAAATGTGCGCCAGAACAAACTGCTTTCATGGGCCACGAAATAAAACTTGTTGAGAGATATTCCCCTCCTCGAGCCACCACCTTATCGTGGTGGCTCGAGCACCTGAATGAACCTAGGAGCTACTATATGTTGTCTGGGCTGGGCATTATGCTCTTGGTAGGGTCTCCCATGACGGGTCGGACCAAGAGCGGTTCACAAGCCTCTTGTGATGAGAGACCATCAAGGCCGGTTACGTCGCCCAGAGGTGAAGGAGCATTGTGGGGCCGTCCTCCCGTGGACCCACCACCTGCAGGAGGAGCCATAATGGACTGGTGCATGTGATCCAGGCAGCTGCAAGATGGATGGATGGATGGATGGATGGAGAGATATTCAGAAGAAATTAAGCAGGTCAGTAAACCGATAAGTAGCTAGGTTGTTAGACATACATTGGTAGATACTTTATTTATTTTCCCAACCAGGGGTATAGGGACCCTTGGGGGTACGCGAGAGCTTAGAAGGGGGTACTTGGAATAAATTCAGATAAAAAATGAGATAAAACTGAATTGTATTTTTGATAATTATGTTCAAAGAATTTAAAACATTGTAAACTGTAAAGAATGTGAGAACTGTGACAACCTTTAGTAGCCTTTTTACTGATAAATAGGAGTTTTAGTCATCCACTTTTGAACTAATCATCGAAACCATCGAGGGGGTACTTGGAGTATGAATAAAAGGTCCAAGGGGTACGCAAGAGAAAAAAGGTTGGGACTTTACTGACCTACTACACAAGAAACATATATAAAACATACTACAAACAAAGGTAACCACTTTTTTTTCTCCTTCACTTTGCATTTTATAAGTTCATGATAAACACTATTCGTCTTTGGCAAAAATTCTTCAGTCTTCATCTGTACTCTGAACAATTTTTGCCTACGATGGACAACTCCTGTACAACTGAGAACCTACACAAACTATTCGTCTTTAAAACTAAAGTTGGGCGTACTCTTGAATATTTTTGCTAAGCCATGATAAAAGAGAGACATACCTTGTTCTGGCCCCATCTGACTCCTACTACTTACGGTTACTCTTTAAAGTAATCCCACTGGGGCAGATAATGAGAGGTGAACTGAGGTCGCGGACATTTCAGTTTATTTCACTGTCTACATCTATTTACTGTATGTGCATTGCTGTAATACTCCTGGGGATAAGCTGGACCTAATAAAAGCCACGACATGATTATTGTAACACAAACCAGATTGTTAGCAAAAGGCATTACATAAAAATACAAAGTGATTATAGGAGGGAAGTGATAATTGAAAGCAGACAAAATTATCCGGCTACATTTGTGATCAGGGAAGACTCAAGGGGCTTAGAAATATTAACTAATGTTCTCAAAGACATCGGAAGAAAAAGCAGTTACGCATTTTATCCAACTGACTGGCCGCTGCATCTTTGTTAAATTACTGCCAGGAACATCCTCTGGGCCATGGCTATACCTTGAAAATAAAGTTGGAAACAGTTGCACGAAACAATTGGAATTCGGGAAACCTAAAGGAACATGCTAGAAGAATGAAGGGTAATGTTTCGCAGATGATTGCATTTTTGTGTACAAGACAACTGGGGCGGCATTCCTCTTAAATGAAAAAAAAAAAAAAAGCATTTATTTCTATAGAAGTTTAAAACAATTACTTTCATGTTATTTTAACTATGTATGTAGTACATACTATTTAACTTTCTATACAGTCTGGTATGTGAACTACTTCCAGCTAAAGTCGTCCCAGTCAAAGTTGCGAGAGGATTGACTATTTCGGTGTAGTACGTTGCCAAGAGGAAACATATCAAGTTTGAACAGTAGAGGCCCCAGAATGAGCCCTTGGGGAACTCTACTGGCCATGTGGTCTGAGGCACATTTTTAAACCTGGAATGAATTGTACTTGCTGTATATACAGTATATCTTTCTTTCTTTTTCATTCCAAGTCAAGAGGTTGTCATGAGTCAATCGTTTTCAATCACGCAATAAGTTATATTGATTTATTCATTATAATAGGTCGTCACAAAAAGAAGCTTTCTACAAACCTTGTGCTGCAAGATGAATTTTTCCGATCTGAATTTTCAGTCTCACAACAAACCCATTTTGAAAGACTCCAACTGATACGTCAGTTTCGTAAGCAGCAGTGATTCAGACCAATGACATGCCTGCTGTGTGGCTGGGGGCGGGATGTCGGTATGATGATAGTCAGTAGTGCGCTGCCTCGGCAAAACAAACATGGCTCATTGGAGGCGTTGAACACCTTTTTCTTTCAATGCTGCCGCTCATGTGATACGTCACATGACTCGCTGCTATGATTGGCTTAAAGCGCATTAAGGAAGGCGGACACTTCACCCAATCAGCTGAAAGTACTGTATGTACTGAATGTCCCTCCTTTTCACTGACAGTTTGAGTCCTGTCGCTTTAGCCTAGTATTCCTGTTTTAACTTGAACCATTAATCCTCCCACTGCAGTTCATCAACAAAATAACATGATCCTACCTTAGAGAGCTATTATAACAAAGGCAAAATATTCTTACGTCAATTAGTCTTACATTAAATCCGATTTATTGTTAAAATCCTCATAAATATAGGCTTTAGGGGGATACTCCTGACCAGTAAATTACTCAACTAAAACCTTGAAAGTGTCTGGCAGTAGCTCTGAATCACATGGGCTTTTTAAAGAACTGGAAAAACAATGTTTGCACAAGTTTCCAACCATTGCTATTTTACATCTAAGATTTGAACATGGAATCCCTGTCAGAGAAAAGTGCCAGCTGGACTCACTGCGCATATTTGGCTAATAACTCACGTGGCTTGTGGTTATAAAGGGAGGTGTCCGCATCACCCCCAGCACAGGCAAATGACCAACCCAAAACCACAGCCTCTTGGTCAGCCAAGCTTTCAATCTTCTCCAAGGAGGGACAAGTGCGTGTGTGTGCATGAAGACTACAAGCCAAGATTGCCCCTAAGAAAACAAAATTAACACTTGTAAGGTTGCAACATGATGTAGAACTTGACCACTTCTATCCTTATGTGTTTGAAGAGTCTTATGCTCCCATGCGTACAATAGAAGATCTTCCAACAATGATGCTGAATGATATTCCAAGAAATCATTCAGCATCATGTATCGATGCGTAGGTTTCCATTCTAATGTTTCTGTAGCCGTTGATTATTTTCAGACATAAGATTCGAATAAGTGTGGACAAAACGTTTTGGGCACAAGTACGCTATATTAACTAAACTCTTTTCCATCTTAGTCAAAAAACTGTTTATCGCTAAATGAGGCCAGAATACAACTTTTCTTTGTGAGTAAATGTAACATACACACGATCTTTGAAAACCCAAGTCTGTTGTTCATAATAAAAACAAAGCAGATGGTGGATAATGGTAATTCATTGATTTATTTACTTCTTTAGTCCGAATCTTTCATCACAACCACATTTTTCAAGTGGACTGTGGAGATTTGGTGCCTACATTCTGAGACTAGCTCTTCTCATTCTATTAAGTATTTTGTTATACTGTATAGTGTTTGGCCCAACCAACATGTTGGTTAACCTACATAGGTGCACAGAGAAATAAAGGCTATTAGTCAAAAGGTCGCCGATATACACATAAAAATAGCAGTGATACCATCATTGTTTCTCAAACTGTGGTATGTGCACCACTGGTCGAACATTTCAGTTTTGCTTTTGAATTAATTTTAGTTTTCTGCTTTATACATGTTTATGTCCAGTTTAGACACACTTTAGTAACATTCAGATCTGTTTGAGATCTTGGTCGAGGCCTGGTGGTACTTGAGTATGTTAGGAAGTGGTCAAATATTTTATGAGATGGAACTGAATGTTAATGTGAACTGGTTCAGGTCCTTTCAGAATTATATGTTGAAGTACATTAACGGGCACAAGGAGCACCTAAATAATTACTTTAGGGTTTTCTACAAAACACAGTATAATAGTATTTGAGGATAATCATCCAGTCCTACTCCTGATGTACAATCAGGAACAGTATTGGCACATTTGCCATGAGTGTAATATGAACATGCTTGACTTTTATCCAGGATCACAAATTGTAATTTCAAAAACAAAAATATATTAAAGCTGGAACATATACAGTATTGATCATTTTTATAACATGTTTCCCATATGGAGTTCAAAAAGCTGCTATTTACCATAATTCATAAAGTAAAGGCAGCACGGTGGCCGAGTGGATAGCGTTCTTGCCTCACAGCAAGAAGGTCCCGGGTTCGATCCCAGGCCAGGACGGGGCCTTTCTCTGTGGAGTTTTGCCTGTTCTCCCCGGGATGGGTTTCCTTCGCGTGCTCCGGTTTCCCCCATCAACTCAAAACATGCACATTAGGTTAAATCCTCCAGCCCGGTGATTCTGACCATTAGCCTGGCTCTGGAGGTGGGTCCCTGGGCGCTGCACTGCGGTCGCCCCACTACTCCAGACGGATTGCCCCAGCAGCGTCGAAGGATGGGTCAAATGCAGAGGACAAATTTCCTCACAGGGACAATAAAGTAAAGAGCTTTATTTGTCATTATACAATGTACAACGAAATTACATAGATCAGGTGGAGGTAGGTCCTGAGCCGCTGCAAATCTCAACTCAACTTTATTATCCCAGAGGGAAATTTGGTTTGCAATGCATGTGGTGGTACAAACAGTAATGACAATACAATAATAATAATAATGGCTTACACTTGTATTGCGCTTTTCAAGCCTGTTAACCAAGTTTCTCAAAGCGCTGCACTGTAGACATTATTCATTCACTCCATACTCAGTGGTGATGGAAGCGAAGCTGCCATTCTGCGCCATCGGCCCCTCCACCACCACCAACCATTCACTCTCTCACTCTCATTCATTCTGGCCTATTTTGCATGTTTTTGGTGGTAGGGGAAACCGGAGCACCCAGAGCAAACCTACGCAGACACGGGGAGAACATGCAAACTCCACACAGAAAGGCCCTGTCTGGCCCGGGGATCGAACCCGCTGCGCCACCGTGCCGCCAATAATAAATAAATAAGGCTACAGTGGAACACAGAATAATAAAGAGGGCTCAATCATCATTTCATTTAAAATATTTCCAATAAATATGTATAAGATCTAAAAGAAAACAGTCCATACACAGTTCATGAAGTGCTTCCTGTAGTGCAATCAGCCATTGTGCAAATTAAGCAAGTTAAGAGTGGTTAGCGCTCTTGCCTTGTTATTGTGAGGCAAGAGCGATATCCACTCAGCCACCGTGCCGCCCATATATTATTAAAGGTGAGACACTGCAGTGAATTGGGAAAACAATTAAATTTTCTCGTAGGAGAGGTGTGGTTTATGATTGTCCGTAGTCGTTTATTGGGCGCTACAAATGTCTATCATATGCATTCAGCTAATCCAGTATGTCCTTAGTACGCGTCATCGTCTTGCCATCCTTCCCTGTGCTGTGATTGGTCCCCAAATCCCTGCAAAGATTTGGGCCATGGTTTCCAGGCTGTGTAGCAGTTCGAAAAGATTCGAGTGTGAGCAGCATGGGTATTCCCAGGCTATATTTTCATATAAAAATGAAGGCATTTTATGTATAAAAGTGTCTACAATTGTCTACATATTTGTTGATGAAATTTAAGCAATTCATAGAGCAAGGTTTAAACGTATGGTTTTGTTTTGGAGATAATACAGTATATTAGTGATATAGGTTTATTGTGAAGGGATTTTGGATATCTTGTTTAGTCTTTGAATAAGTGAATACATCTGTCAAAGTTAAAATTTCGCCTTTTTGGGGGTTAAAAATGTAATAAATCAGGCAGGAAAATACCTCGGAGCAAACCTTCAAAATATTGTTGAGTACAAGACGCGCAAGTTTGGAGTCTGTAGGTGCTACTAAATTGGAGAAGTGGCCCCCCCAAAATCGTCATTGAAGTTACCGTACGAGAAATGTTCAGTGCAATAATTACACTCCTTATTGTAAAGATCTCCAACAGCCTCAAAGATCACTTTCTCCAAATTCAATTGGTAATTAATCAGAAGAAGTGGGCATCTCCAGAATATGTTGGTCCAGAATAGATTACGAGAAGGATTCGCTGATAGTGCATGTTTTTCAGTTGGGGGTGGGGGCAAACCCAGAGGAAACCTATCCTGCAATCTCCAAATCAAACTGTGGAGTGTGCTTGCAGTTGAGCAACAGATCTGGTTAGATGGAACCCCAGCCTTCCTACCCCAGTGCCATTACTCATATCACAGTAGCTTATATTTGTGGCTATTGTTATTAATAAGGAGGATGTGGCGGGGCTGTGTGCCATCCGTCATTGTCACAGCTAATGTTCTCAATCAGACACTTGTTGAAGGTTTGTTGAAGATTTGTGGCCCCGTTTGGAAGCTGCCAGGAAAATATTGTAAACAAAAGGCATTAGCGCTAGTGCTATTAGGCTATGCAAAACTCACAAATCTGCTTTACAAGACTTCTCCTGCAATCATTTAACACCGGCTTGGCTTCAGCGAACGTTTCCTCTAAACAAGATTTGGGTTTCTTTCCAAAAAAGAAAACTTGTCAGCACCCTGGTAATAAAATACGTCTCATCTAGCCTTGGCCAGCAGCGTCCTCAAAATATTAATTTACCTCCAACTCATTTTTGTAAACAGAGTTGTCTTATGCAACCTAGGGAATCAGACTACAATGGATTCTGCGTGTTGGGAAATGTACGAGCCATGCAAAAGTGTTGAAATGAATAGAAAGGATGTCACTGGATACAAAACTGAAGGCAATTCGTAAAGTGTCAAGTGTTGTTCTGCTTTTCAAAAAAAACAATGAACAATACACTTAAAATCCAGGTTCTGTTGTTGTGCTGCTTTTAAGGACACAACTCGCATGCCCTTCCTTTGACATCAGCGAAACAATATTGTCAAGCTTCCAGTTTTGACCATCAATCGGACAAAAAAAAAGAAAGGACACTGCGTAAAAGTAAATATACACGTCTGTTGTCAATTGGAACTTTTTGAACTTTGCCTTTGTTTGGAAGAAATCAAATATAGAAAATGGAAATGTTAAAGTTGAAAAATAAGTCATGGAGAAAACAAAAGATCTGCACTGTCCCCTGGTGAGCAGTGTGCAAAGGAGTTCCACATTTAAATGAGTTCAAGACGTTTGGTGGACATTTCTTGATTAGCCGCAAAATTGCAAATGAGGGAGTCCGGTGCATGAATTAAATTGTGTTACAACAATATTGAACCAGAATCAAAGTCTGTAAAATCAGTTATGGATCTTTGGAATGATTTGTTATGACCAGAGACTCCGATGGTAGAGCAGGTTGTAGGGCTGCTTGATTATAAGGAAAACAAGATGAGTGAAATCATGATCATTCAACAATTATTTGTTGGCGTATTAACGCGGGGGTGTGACACAAATGGACTTTTTGGAGCTGTGTTTGGAGCCACTCGTGCATGTTTGAGTAATCTTTTAATTATTCCCTTGTAGGGCTGGGCCATATCATATCGTATATCGATATACCGGTATGACTTTTGGATATCGTCGTCATTTTTTATATATCGTTGTGTATGCAATATAATTAGCATGTGCACTTCGCTGAGTCAGGACCAGCGGCAGACGGAGATCACAGCTAATGCTCCGCGTCAGCTCCACTCAGAGCAGCATAAACACTGGCTGTGGAGGCTTTAGACGTGAAATGCTTAAAACGTGAAATGAAGTGAAGGATGTACAGTATGTTGCTTGAGTAGATCAAATTTGAGAAATAAATTTCCAATAGGCGTAAAGCTGGGATTTTCAAATATTTTATCCATTGTCAATTATATCGTCAATATCAGTATATTGCAATATTTCTTTTCTATATCGTGATATCGATTTTAGGCCATATCGCCCTGCCCTATTCCCTTGTGGCTATTTTTAGCACCGCGGCAGCAGCAGCAGCTCAGCAAAAGCACCACCGGAGTCCCTTTGTATCCATGAAACGCTTCCCTTACCTCTCCATCTCTGGCAAAGCTTATCCTTTTTTCGCAGAGCACTGGCAGCAAAAACATCTGACATAGCTTAATTATAGCAGCACAGGGCGCAAGAAGAGGGGCTTAGGGAGAGGTCGCTTAGAGAATCAGGAAGTAAAACTACTGGATATTTTGTGCAAGTCGTTTTGGATGAATATCTAAAACTAAAACTAACACATTTTCTATCCAATAAAGTGTAAGAGCAAATACCTGCAAACAGCACAATACTACCTCTTTAACAGTATCCTTATCCTAGGTTTCATTTACAATATACAGTGCCTAACAAATGTATTAGACCTCCACTGCTGCCATAATTATACAGTATTTCTGTTCACCAAAATATCTTTTTATGTTTCTATAATGATGAAGGAAAAATCTGGAGCTGGATCTGTTGGACTGGCCAAACTAAAGTCCAGCCTTGAACCCCATTGAACAGATCTGGGATTTAGTGAAATCAAAAATTGATCAGACCAAAGTCTCATCCAAAGCAAGCCTCTGGGAACAGCTACAAACCATTTGGAACTCAATAACAAGAGACTTTGCAAAACGACATAAAAACAATGGCAGCAAGAATGAAGGTGTTATCAGGCCCAACAGTGGCCAGATTAAATATTTAGGTATCATTTGTCAACCAAGACTATTTTGTTATTCCAATTGGTTATTTTCTTAATGAATAACCATGAAATTGTTCATTTGAAACAAGTTTTTGACATGTTACTCAGTTATTTATGTTTTCTTGTTTTCATAATACATTTGTTAAGCACTGTACTGTAATGTTTAGGGATGCATCAATCCCATACTTGTATCGGATATCGAAGCTGATACTGTAATAATTACAATATTGGGTATTGATTCCAAATATCCGATACTGAACCGATACTTTCACCAACTTAATTTAAGTGAATACATGCTGTATGTCATTCGAAAGCTCTTAACCTGTAGAATTGTATTGTATTGATCACCAGGCAAAATACTGCAGTTAGCATCACTATGCTAAAGCTAGCTTCAACCAGTCAAGGCTAGGACAGAAGTTATGACTGGGTCTTAAGATAAAAGTTGGACAAAGTTGGATATTTGTATTGTTCTCGTTCCAGATGTTATGTTTATTTATTATATTAAGATTTACAGAATCACTGATATAATATATTTATAATACATTAATGATCAGATGACTATGTTGGAAGTTGTCTATTGACTATAACAAGGACCACTTGTCACGTTTTCATTCTGTTCACTACAGTTTCTTTGCATAAATTTGGGGCGACGGTGGCGCAAGTAGTAGAGCGGGTCGTCTTGTAATCGGAGGGTTAGCGGTTCGATCCCCGCAGGCGCACACTGTCGTTGTGTCCTTGGGCAAGACACTTCACCCACCTTGCCTCCAGTGTCTGCGTACACTGATGTATGAATGAGAGTGTGAATGGGTGAGTGGTTCC
>OMNZ01095609.1:0-12286 GCA_900303255.1 Lesueurigobius sanzi
TACAGTGCTGCTCAATGTGGCGTGACAGAGTAAACGCTGACATCAACACCTGTTCCCTGAAGGTCAAAGCAAAACCTCTGTCTCTCTCTGTCTCTCTCTGTCTCTCTCTGTCTCTCTCTCGGTCCCAATCCACATGTCCCAGTGTTGAGCGTCACACACACACACACACAGAGCCACTTTCTGAGTTCAGGTTCAAATGATTGTCATCTGTCATGTATTATTCATGTGTACAACCTCACAGGCTCTTGTTTCCACTCTGGAGTGTTTGTTTGCATGCATCATTAACACAGCAGCCCCGGTCCCCTCAGCGTTAGCGACCTGGCTGCCCACACGCATGTCACACCAGTATAATTAGCAGCCTACAGCGATGCTAACTGTTAACTCCACTGCAGATGCCACCACGAGCTAAGCTATTTATTTATCTCATTATTTCTGCTGCACAAACAAGCTGTGACCCCTTTGTCACGCTCAGAGTGTTCACTTTGTCAGACAGACGTGTGCGATAATCAGTAATGATGCAACTATACATATTAATATTATTGTTGTATTTTTATTTTGTATGATTATTGTGTTACCCGGAAGGTCAAATATCATTATTTTTTCGGTACCAGTACTTTAATAATATTTGGTTTACAATATTAGTACCTGAATGATATCTATACTAAATTATTGGTCATCTACAGTGGTTCTCAATATTCTTACTTAAGTAAAATTATCTGATACAAAAGTAGTTTAATGTGCAGGATTTTAATTTTTTTTTCATCAAACCAGGTCTAAATGAGTAAACCACTAACTTAGGTCAAAACAAGGACTAAACCAAGACTAAACCACAACTAAACTAGGACTAAACCACAACTAAGCCAGGACTAATCCACAACTAAACCAGAACTAAACCACAACTAAACCAGGACTAAACCACAACGAAGCCAGAACTAATCCACAACTAAACCAGGACTAAACCACAACTAAACTAGGACTAAACCAGGATTAATCCACAACGAAGCCAGGACTAAACCACAACAAAACCAGGACTAAACCACAACTAAACTAGGACTAAACCACAACTAAACTAGGACTAAACCACAACTAAACTAGGACTAAACCACAACTAAACCAGGACTAAACCACAACTAAACTAGGACTAACCCAGGACTAAACCACAACAAAACCAGGTCTAAACCACAACTAAACCAGCTTGAGTTTGGGCCACTGTGGAGACATTTACACTCATTATTAGTAGCTCGTGAACTGGCCGGCAACTGAGAAAACCTGTCGATCCCTGTCTAAAGAAATGTATCACTTTACGTAGTTAACTGTATGCATGTTTTTTCCAATCACACATGAATAAAAATTGGATTGCCAATAAATAAATAAATAGACAGACAGACGGATATAGTTTTTTCTAGCGTTAGCGGCCAGGCTGCATGTCACACCACTAATTATCAGCCTGCAGCCATGCTAACTGTCTCTGCAGATGCCACCACAAGTCAAGCTATTTATTTATCTCATTATCTCCTCCATAAACAAACATGATCCTTTATCATCGTCACGTCAGGCAGATTTATACAGTGACGGCCCTGAAACATTACATGCAAATGGTACCAATTTAGAGAGCTCTTTTTTTCCCGAAAGAGACGTATCCACGCTCATCTGGGGTTCTTTTAGTTTCAGAAAGACATATTATCTGTAGTGAAAGTAGTCAGACGAGTGTAAAACTTTTCCATTTGAAGAGCGAGTGTGGTGGAAGTGGAGTGATTTGGAGGGAGAGAGAGAGAGCGCGGGCCAGAGGTGGGAGGAAAGTTGCTGATTCTCATGAATTTCAAGTGGCTTCTTTATAATGTGTTCATAAGTGTGCTCTGCAGAGTAACAGCTGCACATGACACATTTGTATTTTTTACATGCCAAACACATCTTTTGTCTCCGCACAAAAATCTACACCATCAGCTCCTTTTTCTTATCAAAGTAAATCAAAACAACATTATTGTAATGCACTTACAGCACTGCATATTTTACAAGCAATGGGTAATTACTTATAACTCCAGCAAAGCACCAACTACTCCTGATTTGCATATGATTCTGTAACTATAATTTGGCTGTTTTTCAGCCTTAAATTGAAGTTTTTAGCCCATGGGAACTCAGAGCTTTGCATTCACATCCACTGAAGTGTAAAACTATTTAGTTCCACCAAGGTTGACAAGTTTTCAAGGCAAAACCGAAGAGAAATATTGATCATGGAAAATATTTAAATCTGTACAGCCTTGCTCAGTCTACCCCAGGGCAGATGTGGCTGCAATATTAGCTTACCATCAGCAATTGTGGAGTGAATGAATAATGCCATGTAAAGCATCTTTGTGTATCCAGCAAAGCACTATTATAATTATTATTATGATTACATTATTATTATTTATAGGAGATTCCCCAGCTGTTAAAATAATACTAGCTTCAACCACAAGAGTTCAGAAAAAGAGAAATATCTCATTAATTATAAATTCTGAATGATTGCCAGAATTATACTCCTCTTGCCTTGAATGCAGATGAACATTTAACCGTTCTCAACTCGACAGAGCTTACCACTAAACCACTCATAATTATTCAAGACTTTTAAACTGCTTGTGGTCATTCCAAGCCTCTCCACAGTTTGATTCACTGGTGTACTCATTAGATCTTGGACTTGTTTCTAGATCTTTCATTCTCGGTTTTAGCAGTATACTCCCCCAGGGGCGGGCTTTTAGCAGAGCCACGGCGCACTCGCCGTGGGTTTGGAGGTGAGATCACATGGGACTGACCCCTGAAGGAGAAGAGGGCGAGGGCCTCAGCTGCTCCGGAACGAGCTGCCTCACACGCACATGTCCAGGGGCTGAGTGCTCGATGTCACTGCGAGGACAGCAGGGCGGGGGAGAGGGCAGGTGTGGAGGATACAGGGAAGAGGGGTGGAAGAGAGTGCAGAGGAAGATACACAGATTACACAGACTGACAAAAATGCATTTCTGATTTCAAATTTGTCTTCAATTGTGCTAGAAGTAATATGATACAGTACATTGTACTATATAAAATACTAGCTGTAACCCAGCCTATGGCTGGGCCTCTGCAGCTCCACATTCGATGAACTGGGCGTATGAATTATAACACAACCTGGCGGCACGGTGGCTGAGCGGTTAGTGTTCTTGCCTCACAGGAAGAAGGTCCTGGGTTCGATTCCCGGGCCGTGTGGCCTTTCTGTGTGGAGTTTGCATGTTTCTCCCCGTGTCTGGATGGGTTTCCTCCGGGTGCTCTGGTTTTCCCCCATCAACCCAAAACATGCACATTAGGTGAAATCAGGGGTGTCAAACATCCCCTGGCCTATAGAGCATATACATTTCTGAACATCCTGTGTGGAGTTATGACATTTTAAAGAAATAACCAAAATGCTCAATCCAGCCACTAGGGGGCAGCCAATTTTTTTTTTTTTTTAAGGAAGGAATTCCACACCTGTCCAGCAGAGGGCACTCACACTGTCTTATGGCCATACCCTGTTTACTCTGCCTGATCTGGCAGGGCCTGGTCAGTACTTGGATGGGAGACCGCCGGGGAAATGCCAGGAGCCTGGTTGTTACAGTACCATTATAAAAGCTACAACAACAGCAGGTGTTCTGTTACTGGTAAAAGTTTTGCTTTTAGTGTTTTATTGGTGCTTGTGGCCACTCCACAGCTCAGTGTGAGGCTGCAGGATACAGACAGTCAATAAATAAATAAAATAGAACAAGGGATAAATAAATATAATACATTTAAATTAATGTCAGCTTTAAAATTGTGAGGTTTTTAATAATAATGAGCCTGTGATCTAATTTTGTGTATTTGTGTCATTGTGTAATAAGACTTATTAAAATAGAAAATGTTCATCTAAAATACACCAGATTGCACTATATAACATCAATGTAATTCAAAATTTCCTGGGGGAGGACCCCAGACCCCACAGATAAATATAATTTCACCTTACCATTTCTAAACTCCTGGCTATGGCACTGATGACACAGGCTTGTAAGCCATTAGAATTATTTATTAGGCTACAGTCCTGTAGGGCTTTGTCCAATTTTATAAAATCGATTAAATGAGGTGAATCAATATTGTAAATAATTTATTTAAAAATGTGTTATTAATAGTATTTTCCTGTTTAGAATATGTGCGGCCCGCGAGCCGCCATCCTAGGTGAATTTTGGCCCTCAACCCAAATTGAGTTTGACACCCCTGGGTTAAATCCTCCAGCCAGGTGACTCTGACCATGAGCCTGGCTCCACATCTGGATATGGGGCAACTGCTCCTGACGGGTTGCCCCAGCGGCAATGAAGGATGGGTCAAATGCAGAGGACAAATTTCCGTATGGGGACAATAAAAAGTTCACCTCACCTTCACCTCACCCACATAATTGCATATGTACAAAGGTTCACGTAACAATTCCTGTAAAAAAGATATGCTAGGACTAAAATCATGAAAAATATGCTCGAATTAAGTTGTTACATTATTCATCTAGAGAAAGACATTTTATATATTTTTTTGTGTCACGGGTTTGAGTTAATGTAAAGTTTGATGACAAAAGATAAAGGAAAAATGTGGGGTGAGTGGTGACCAAGTGAAAATATTAAAATATAACTTTATATATCTAAAAGTCGATTTAAAACCAAAAAGTTAAACGTGTTAATGACATAGACCTATCTAAAGTGCTAAAGTGCTGGGAGCGTGCTTCGGGTCCACTGTCCTTGTAACAAATAAACTAAACTAAGCGGGTGAGGGGGCATCTTCACTGCAGTTTCACCACGTCTCTCACTGCCTCCGGGTGCCTCATCCTACACCGTGCGTCCCACATCACATCCCACATCCGTCATGTTTGTCCTGCCTTAGTCCCACTTCAGCAGAGCTGCTCCTGCGGCAGCGTCTCCAGACTAGTCTCCACTTTAGAAATGAAGGAGACTTGTCTGGATGCCAGGCTAGCCAAAGACCTCCTCTCCCCCACCTCCTCCAGTGGGTAGCCCAGGACAGAACTGGCCCTCCAGATCAGCTTGTTTAGTGTCTTCCTGTCCCGCTCTAGAGCATAGGACAGGGGTCGCTAAGTTGACATGGCTTCGGGCCAATTTTTTTTTGCACCGATAGGTGTCGGGCCAGCGGGCTAATTGGTCTATATGGGCCTATAATCTACATTTTAATATTAATAATTGCATGGATACATGCATACAGTTTAAAATTAATACAACCCTAATAAATATTTTAAAATAAAATATCGCTTGAAACAAGCTTTCCCCAAGCCTATAAGGATACAGCACTAGCAAAACATCAAGTTAGCAACACAAACTGTCAGTATCTAAAGGACAATAAAGAAAGGTGGACAGTGAAAACAGAGGTTTCAGGGAAGAATGGAGAGAAACATATGTTTCATCTTACCAGGATTTGTGAATGCAAAACCGTTGTGTCTCATCTGCAGCGAGGCAATATCCGTTTGCAAGGAATATAATTTTATACGACACCACGAAACAAAGCATGGATCCTTCAGTGTGTTCTTCCCACTCAAGTCTGAACCTCTGTCCACAGATAAAACCACGGATGCACTGATTTCTTCTGTAAAACAGCACAGCTGTAAGGCCGTATCGAAGCACTGTCATCAGATATACAAGGGGAAATAATGTACGCTCTCCATAAAGGATTTTAAGAGAAAGAAATGGTAAAATGGTTCAAATAATTCCAGAGGCCATACATGTGAATGGAAAATAAAATAAAGGTTAATTGTGTCTTTATTGAACACTACACACACAAGTAGCATGGCCAAGAAATGCATCGTAATTTAAGTTTCAAGTATTCACGTTTTTTTTTTTTTTTTTCCAAAATCCTCTCCCGGGCCAAAAAAAATTGCCAACGGGCCAAAATTGTCCCGCGGGCCGGAGGATGCCGACCACTGGCATAGGATAACAGAAACTACCACAGAGTTATAAAAAGTCCTGAGCAGAGGTCTGCACTCATCTCAGATCTCAGCCTCTCCAGAAAGTGGAAGCAACTTAGGCCTTTCTTGTACCAGACCAGTTGATTGTTGTCACACAAATAAAGTTCTTTTGACATTTGGAGGGTGGTAACATGCACTACTTTTCCGAAATCATTGTTTAGAAACACGCTTACCATTCACCATGCAACTTACATAGCAGCTGCAGCATCTTGGTAAAAGTAATTAGTTTCTTTGTAGTTCACAAGGCTATCAGCGTACTTCCCCTGATTCATTTTTCATCCATTGGAAACTTTAGCAGCACGTACATATTTCTTTAATTGTACAAATGTTCTTCAAAGTTGAGGAAATGATTCATTCTGCAGACTTTTCTTAACAATTAGTCTAACCTTCAACTAATCACAAAACTTTGTAATGGACTGGATTTGCAAAGCTTGATATCAAATGCTCCTTACTTTCTTATGATGATTTATGCAAACGTGTCTAAAACCCCTTTGCTCTGATTGTTTCTTAATCAGACCACACAACTCGGATCCAACAGAACTTCCAAAATCCCCTTTGTCTTTACTGGATCTAAAGGTGTTTACTATTTGTGCAGCGCCGGGCGGGGAGGCGGAGTTCTCTTCCATCTGGTCCGCGCCGGTGTTGCAAAACGGCGAGCGGTTCAAATGTCTACGTTAAACAACCACGGCTTGATTTAGACTGACAAAAGAAGAACAAAGGGAGATCATCGACATCAAACCGAGTCGTCTGGAATGATGGGCCAGGAGATTTAACTCGTTTTAAAATAATTGCAATCACGATAGGAAATGTGGAAAAAAACGTCAAAAGCTTTCTGCTTTTTTGTGTGTTTTTCTCGCAGACAGCGGCTTTAAGCGAGAAGATCGTAGCGGCTTGTTTTAATCAGTCCGTCTTTGTGTCTCCCACTCTGTCACAGCAAATAAAAACTAAATATGTTTCGAAAAAAGAATCAGAGTCAGAGTAGATTTTATTGCCATTGTCAGTGAATGGATTCCCCAAACTAGGATTTTTATTTTATTTTGTTTGAACATTCGTATTGTAATAACTATAATCTGTGGTAGACGTTTGACTATAGCCAGAGAGTGTGTGGCTGAGGGCATATTTCTCCTGTGGCAGACACAGCTGGTCTCTCGCTGTGTCTCCAACACTCTATTTGGAGACACTTCACTTAAATTCAAATTTAAAGCCAAACAATTTAGCACCTGAGCAGGAAATAGAAGCTCAGCAGATGCCAAGAAACCTTCTCTCTCTGAAATACAGGAGTGCAGGGGAACACAAGCCCTATGTGGGACAAAACAGAGTAGAAAATACATAGAAGTTACCTGACTGAGTTCTGCTTTCACACACACATAGGTGGCATTCACATCCATTGGGCAGGTGCCAATACAACTTTATAGGATAGACTGTTTTTGGAGGAAATCTCAACAGGAAATCCACAAATGTTCCTCCTGATTATTATTTGATGGTAGGGCTGTGCAATTAATCAAAATTCGAATATGATTACTACACTGCACGATTAATAAAATGGGAAAAGCAGAGAGGAGTGCTGTCTACGTTAGATCTGGACAACTTTAAATATGACTGAAACTATTGAAGTTTTCCACTGTCCCTTAAATAAACATCATGATCGATGCTTTCCAGATCAAACTTATGATTAAGAGGCAATATTTTATCTTTCAAACTTAAGAGCGTTTGCTCTGGTCATAAATGTACAATCTGTGGCTTAAGTGTAAAGGAAACAGCAGGGAGATCAGAGACTTTGAAAGGAGTTTTATTCAACTTCAACATGAAATGCATGTGATCTGACGTGATGGAGGCCCCTCCCAGTTCTCGGGCCCCTCCCAGTTCTCGGGCCCCTCCCAGTTCTCGGGCCCCTCCCAGTTCTCGGGCCCCTCCCAGTTCTCGGCTGTGCAGCTTGACTTCAGTCTTTTGTCTCGGCCTGTTGCGCTCGTCTACATTGGTCTGCTCTCGTTGATCATCCAGACGAGGCGCCGCTCCATCCCGAAGGCGCCTATTGACTTTGTAAATACAAAGACACGCCCTCTAAAGTTCCATTTATGGGCATGACAAGAGCGAGGCAGTACTCAAATACATAACTTTTTGAAGTATTTAATATTTGTCTGCTACTATTGTTTAAATAGCGTTACTCTTATTGTAAATAGCCTCCTGTATTTTGTCTAAAGTCTCTCCTCTGATGACGACAGGTGTGACTCAGAGCAGCTACTAACGAGCTTCAGCCCTCAGATGTGAAAGTCTGATTTACACTAACTGTCTCTGCTCTATACCTCTGATCACTTTCATTCTCTCAAAAAATATATTTTCAATGAAATACATTTTAGAAAAATATTAATGCTGTGTAAGACTTTTTGGTTCCATTTTGACTGTGACAATATTCTAAAACTGCAGATGTTCTGTGTGTAAGAGTCCTCCTGACTGTTCTCAAGATTTGTTCTTCCAGAAGAACTCTTTCAGTTTTGTGAATGCCAAAAATGTTCTTAAGTTGGCCTTAAGAACAGATTTGTGCGTAAGTTTGTTTCATGAATGAGGCCCTTTCTATTCTTCTCCATTTGACGTGTCCAGCTCATGGATCTAATAGATCCATGGCCTGACATGACAACAAACCATGATGATGTCATCATCAGCGACATGCAGGAGTGTGCAGACAGCAGGGGGCAGGTGTGAGGTCAGAGACCCTTCTCAAAGTGAATATACTTGATATATTTGCACTTTTGTCCAAACAATATCTTTTGCATTGTTTTGCTTAAAAACAAATAATCATTTGAATAATATAATAGTTATGACAAACATAATCATCATTATTTTTTTATTTGATGGTGATTTGATTTACAAACCTTCCATATTAATCTCACACAAGTTTAACAAATTGTGTGAGCTGTTTGGCAAAAGACAATTTAGTTCAGAGAAAAGTGTCAAAGCGACTGAGATAAACGATATGTAAAAATATTCAAGGTGGCATTGTGCGGATGAAGCTGGCAGGAGTCCACATTATCATATATGAGCCCTAAATAAGCCCAAATAAAGCATCAGAGAGTCAGCACTAGCGCTTAAATCTGTTCATGTTTATGTGTATGCACAGCCTGGTCCCTGTTAGAGTTAAACATTCAGGTATAAAATCTTTAAGACCTTGAGTTTATAATCCAGTATATGCATTCACAGACTGCTTCATAACAGGATGCTTCTAACTCCAGACACTACATTCAATGCACCTCAGAATCAACATCTTATGATTTATCATTTGAAATATGAGAAAAAGGCAGTTCTGAGCATCCAGTAGTGGGGAAAACAAGCTTTCATTTTCACCTAATGGCATACTAGCAAATGAATGGCACTGTGATGAGCACATAACTGCTCATCAGGCTTTAGAAATTACACTTTTGTGTTCCTTTCATTAAAAATTGGAGCACTTTAACAGTATTACGCAAAACTGCATGAGTGAAATGAAACTGCTCCAGGTTGTACATGTTTATTACACTATTACAACATGTAGAGATTTCACAATTCAACATTTTTGAGTCATGATTATTTTGTGAGGAATACATTTAGCAATTTTACTTCTGAAAACCTTAAAAGCACTGTTATATAAATAATTTGACAAAAAGACATTTTATATAAAAACAAAATCCCTCTGATCTGTTCTCTTTACTAAAGAGTCGATGACCTAAACAAATGATTTAAAATAACAGCTGATTTCCATCTCACACAGTTTCACTTTTGTTTTTACTGTGAAGTAACAAACGCAGCTCTGCACATGGTTCTTCATGGTTCTAACACAGCTCTGCACATGGTTCTTCATGGTTCTTCATGGTTCTTCATGGTTCTTCATGGTTCTTCATGGTTCTTCATGTGTCAGTGCGCTCCATTAAGACACACTACGGCTCATGAGACATGGTGCGGTTTACCGTGAGTTCTACAAGGACTTAAATTAACCTACCATGATATTTTATGACCACGGTAATCGTAAAACCCGTTAATTTTATAACATGGTTACAAAAAGCTGCAAAATGTAGATTTTGCATGTTTGAGAACCTCATGTACAACTTGTGGTCACTTCGAAACATCCAGGAAACTTTGCATTAGAACAGGCCTCAGAAAATATCAGCTCGTGGGCAAGATCCGGCCCACCAAACAATCTTGCCTGGGCCATGTCCCACAGTAAGAAATAATAATGGGCCACTTACGAAGCAACGATAATGCTACCGTGGCTACTGCTAACGTCTGCACCAGCTTAATATACTTTCACTGTGGCCATCGATGCATCAGCTAAAAGCAGATCGGACATAGAATTCTTGTTAACTTTGCAATGCTTTCATTTAGTGTTTAGTAGCTTGTTTTTTCCGCCTTTTGTTTTGAGCTTATTAAGTAGCCATGTGCTTCTTGTACTTAGCATCAAGCCTTCGAAGTAATATGAAACAATTTACAACTGGAAAGGACTTTCGATGCCAAAGGGGCTGAAATAGCACGTTTGTTACTGTGGGAGTTGAAATCATGTCCTGCAGTTTAGTGTTTTTAGGGGTTTAAATGTTGGAATGTAGTTTAATATGTTAAATGCTATTTGAGTAATAGTGTAACACATTTTCACATACATAAGAATCCAAAAATATGAATAAAAAGTAAAAAATATAATTGAAGAGCCCTGCATTAGAATTTCTGAAGACTCATTTTCATTTAACACAACAAATTAACCAAATACATATACATATATATACACACATACATACATACATATTACTATTCAGATCATAGCTTTACTTTTGAATCTTTCTTTGCTAAAACTTACATCTTTTCACATCAAATTGGTTAATCACCATTATTTGAGTGTGAAAGAAATCTGTCTGCTGCTACAATTATGTCGCACCCAAACATGAGAACACCGTGTGATCTTTGTTATTTCATGATACAAAAAATTATAATTGCAGCTTATGGGAAAACACAGTGAAAAGAGAAGCCAAAATTGATGCAGAGGTGATGTGTGGGCCCGCAAACAAGCTGGCTTCCGCAAATGTGTATTTCTCCACGACTGGAACGCTTATGTACTACATCTTGTTTACTGCTTATTGACGAATAGCGATTTAAATGAATCCTCATGTTTTCAATTATGCAGCGTTCCTGACTTTTTTCTCCCGACTTGGCGCGTTCCCACAAATGGTGTTTCATAGGAGGTAGTGGGCGCGCTGCAGTTAAAATGTGTGAAATTGAATAGTTTGGTCTCATTTGTGGGAGAGCAGTGTTTAGAGATCAAAGTGTACATTGGGGGAGAGGAAATCGAAGCCAGCACTTTTTTTCTTTTTTTTTTTTTATTATAAATTTGCTTACATTACCTGGAGCCGAAAGGGAATGCAGAGATAAGAGAAATGAGAAATATAGGAAAAGGTGTATTTTTTTTTCCAGCTGCGTTATCATACTTTAATTTACTTGCTCAAATACATTTTCTGGGTTATTTCATAGCGGTCCACCACAGCGTTATACCTCTGACACTGTGAGAAATCAGTATCTCTGCTTAAAATTTTAATTTATTGCATTGTCTTATATTTATTGCATTGTCTTATATTTATTGCATTGTCTTATATTTATTGCATTGTCTTATATTTATTGCATTGTCTTATGGGAAGATGGATACATGTAATTCATGGGCAGGGGCATGCAGGTACCGTGTATACTTGCTTCTGGAACTGAAAATAATCCACACCTAAAATGACTATGGAATATGTACAACAGCACGAGGGTGAAACGTAGATGAATGAGGGGTAGGCTCATAACATAAGCTTCTGCTTCGGCCTACTCCTTTTGAGCCTTAATTGCCATGAAATGTTCAACTACTGTAAGAACAAGAACGTAAACCGCTCAAATAAGCAGTTCAATCAATCAATCAAAATTGAACTTTAACGATGTCAAATCACGCACAATGCGTCACTATTCTTCCTGTGTTTCGGTTATTTTTCCTGAAAGTCTAAATATCTAAATTGAAAGTTCATCGTTCAGTTTTATGCATGAAGAATAAAATGGCACAACAAAATTTGAATTGGGTTTGACTTAACCGTTTATACATTTATGTTTATAACTGGCTTTTATGGAGGACTAAAACTGCCAAAATAATAAATAAATAAATGTCCATGTTGGCAAATAATTATTAAGATATCTTAGCTACAAATGCTGAGAGAAAAAAAAAAAAATTATTGTTAAACGCCTGTGTAACCCGTTATATAAATTATATAGGGTCTCTACTTCAGTTTTCCCTGTAACCGTCATGTTTAGAAAAAAAACTCAATCTCCCATGAGCCCTTG
>OMNZ01095610.1:0-13786 GCA_900303255.1 Lesueurigobius sanzi
CTAAGGTAATCTCACTTGAATTAGGAAAATAAAACTGCCCAAAGACCAATTTTCTGACCCCATTCGTAAATTAATTTAAATAAAAGGAAATAAGTAGAAATTTATTGAAGCCAAGTCAAAACAAGTGGTTAGAATTAGGTCAAATGAGCCACTAAAACAGCTCAAATTTACATAAATAAGATGAATTTGGGTCATTTAAGCTTCTAGATATTTACTTTTTTGTGTAGATGACCAATAATTTAGTATAGGTATCGAAAATGGTATTGTTCAGGTATCGGTATCGTAAACCAAGTATCGTTAAAGTACTAGTATCGAAAAAACATGAAAGGTACCCAGCTCTATATACAAGACTCTACAAGGTAGAGTCTTGTATATCAGGTATATCTTACCTGATATACCTGTAAATCAGGTATATCTTACCTGATTTACAGGTATGTAATTCTTACCTGTAAATCAGGTAAGAATTACATAAAACGTATGTTATTTAAAATTACACTATAAAAGAGTGAAGGTGGAAAAGGCATAATTGAAGTGTTGTAAGTTGGACTGAATGGACAAACACTCCCATGTAGTTAAATGTTCTTCTTCATGTTTTCACAGAGCTCACCCGAGTGTCATCAAAGGGCCCCAGGGGACCCTGCACCATAGTTTGAGAACCTCTGGTCTACTGGCTGTCTCTTTGTTAATGTGCCGTCTTGTTCATTTTGCATTTGGACTTGCTGACCCTGGACAGTTTGGCACAGTCCCTCATTTTCTCTCTCTCTCTCTGTCTGTCTCTCTTTCTCTGTCTGTCTGTCTCTCTTTCTCTGTCTGTCTGTCTGTCTCTCTTTCTCTGTCTGTCTGTCTGTCTCTTTTTCTCTCTCTGTCTGTCTGTCTGTCTCTGTGTGTGTACAAGGCCGGACCAGCAGCTGCCATGGCCCAATTACCCTGATTAAACATGATGATCAATGAACACACTCACCCTCCACATAAGGCTGAGAGAGAGAGGGAGGGGAGGCAGAGAGAGGAGTAAGTGAGAGAGAGAGAGAGAGAGCTCACAGAGAGGGGAGGAAGAGGAAAGACAGAGGAGAGAGTAAGAGGTGAGAGAGAGGGAGGGAGGGGAGAGACAGAGAGAAAGGAGGGAGAAAGGAGAATATTTGTTCAGAGGGGATTTTGTTTATTTTTTGAATGAGCTCGTTAATAGTGAATGAATCTGTAACATTTAACATTTTTGGACTCACGACTCATTAAGCCATTCTAGGAATTAAATGTTCAAAAATCCCTCCAAACAAACCTTCAGAATATTGTTGAATGATTTTGTTGCGAGAGTGAAATAAAAATGGCATTGGGAGAACAGAGACTAGTAGCGTCTGTGTCTGTGCGTGTCATGTGTTTCATAGTTTTTCTTTTCTTGCTTCTCACAGAAAGGATATTGTCACATATGGATTAGGCCACGTGGACACCAAACATGTAAATATTTGTGAATGGATACGCGTGGGAAACGACTAATTACGAAGCACGGCTCGGCAAAACATCTTAAAATAACCACTGTGGTCTTTTTCTACTTTAACATTGAAACTAAGATGTAATAAACTAGACAGAAATCTTGAAAATGCCGATCACATGAAAAATGTATGTTTTCACCTGCCGTGTCTCGCTTAAAAAACAATAATAAGTTAACAATTACATTTTGCATCTAGATTTTAATGACAACTAGCCTGGCCTTAGCCATCCGTAAACTCTGGTCAATTATCATTTCCCTACATGTTACAGTCTGGGTCTGATCTCAGTGGCTGCGTTAACATCGGTTGAATTGCGTCGGAAACTGATAATAGACAACCTTTGGAGCCCCCCTGCAATGCCTCTGAGGACCCAGTGCTTAAAGGGCTGTACACACCAAAAGTGCGTCATCGCTCATTACGGACATCTTTGGACACGTGAAAGTGCAGCTGACATCACTTATAGACGCACATTGACTGCAGCTGTGACATCGGGTGCATATTACATTGATATATAGTGAGCGCTGTCTGTGGCCAGTGTCTGCAGTGTCAGAGCCATTATAATATCTGCCTGTCGCACCGATGGCCCGGGTTCAAATCCTGGTGCTTGCATTATTTTTTCACTCTGACTGGTATTTGCCAGTCTCACTGACAAATCTTTATTTCCTTTTATCAGTCCTATTTGGGGGTAAATCCGTATGGTTTGTGTCTGTATGTGTGACCAACTGGGTAAACTCATGCATCCAAAACAAGCACTCAACATTTGAACTAAACAGGTTGTAGTGTGATGCTGCTGCTTCATCTATACCAACATAACAGGTGCCCGGCCTTGAGCATACAGGAGGCTCTCCTGATGCTCCGGAGAGTGTTATCGTGATTTACAAGTTATATCTATCAAATTATTTTGTGACCAGGGCAGGTTGGCAGCGCCCTCAGGATCAGTACCTACTGTATGTGTGTGATTGAAGGGCTCAGTGAGCCGCATTTCCTGGCTCCACCTTCGACCTGAGCTTAATCCAAACGCTCATACGTTTCATATTGCGGCGCGTCGCCGTACGTTCACGTAGGCTAAACATGGAAGTTGGCCGTGAGCGTGTTAGGTGTGTAGACAGCATTAGAGGATAGGGTAGCCAAAGGGAAATTATTATTAAACTATATTTAATCTTGCATATCATTGGTCAGTGGTTAGAATAGTTTTGTACAAGTGATAGTTAAAAACACATAGAGCAACATAAGGCTCTCATGTATAAACTGGCAGGAGAAGTCTGGCATTGCTAAATGTGCTTCTCTTGGAAAGCAGACAGCTATTGTTGGATTGTTTGAGGATTTGTGTTGGATTACGTTTGAACAAAGACACTGTTCCATCATTGTTACAGACAACAATGACTTCCTTCTCCAAATCACCTGCTTTTACCTGACTATTGGATTTGTGGCCTGTTCAAACACAATGGTGTGTGCAGCTTCAGTGAGATTTGCAGAGTAAAAAAGTATAATAAATAACGTGCATGATATAAAGAGTTCAAATGTGACGTGAAAACAGTAACTGGCCTTTCAGCACCACGGACAGCACCAGGTCAGTTACAGGGAGGGAGTTTGCACAAGAGGATTGTCTAGATCAGTGTTTCTTAACCAGTGTTAATCGGTGTGTGGTCAGGCAGAACAATTACACACTCTCCCACTAGGGGGCGGTGTGCAGCAAAACAAAGCAGCCCACAGTCATACTGCAAATGAGACAACTCACCCGTTATGGTAACACTTCAGATTACTGACCACTACATACTGTGTACTATTGCCACGTTCATCAATCAATCAGTCAATCAATCAATCAATTTATTTTTGTTAAAACCACATGGGAGAAAATTAGGAAACCTCGGGGGGAACCATTTTGGGGAGGGATCCACCCCTATGGACGGATGGGCCAGTGGTGAATTTTTGGTCGACCAGAGTCCAATGGTTATGTCCAGCGAGAGTTGCAGAGAATTTTTCCCAGTTGGAAAATGCACATGAACGCTCGCTCAACCAATTTGTTGATTTATTAATAAATATGAGCTTTGGGTTTAAACTCTGCTACTTTCACGAGTTTACTGTTCACTGTTGTTGTCCTCGAAAGAACATATCTGCAAGAGAAATGTACGACATTAACGCTAGCAAAAAGAAAATCTACTTGGTCTTTTATCAATTCAAAGTTTCGCTTTTGAGACGCTAACACCAAATGTAAATAGTTAGCTCTGTTAAACGCTAATTAGTTAAAAAAGACCGATTTTATCTGGTCAAGTCAAAATCCCCACTTTCTGACATAGAAAACACATGAACACAAACCAACTGGGAACAACAGACTTCCATCTGGGGAAAACCAGTTCTCCAGTTCACCTGAATGCAGCATAACTCTCTACTACTCTAAACTTCCCATGTAATACCAAGCTATTTACTCCTATTACTGTAATTACTCTGTAATTACATACTTATATCTGGTATTAACAAGGTAATTACAAAATAAGTACTCAATACATTCCATGTAAAACCAAGATAGTTACACCCCTATTTCTGTAATAACACTGTAATATCATAGTTATTTTCAAGTTTGTACCACTACACCATGTAGTAACAAGGTAACTACAAAGTATCTATATACTCCCCATGTATTACCAAAATAGTTACCACTACATACTATGTAGTAAAGGATAACTACATTTTAAGTGCAACATAATAATAGTTACTTAAAGTGTAAGTAACATAGAAAATGGTCAATAATCTAAAGCAGGACTTTCCCGTGTTTTACCCATAACAACTCATAACATTTTGTCTGTGTGGGTTCTCAGTCGTCCAGGAGTTGTCCATCGTAGGCAAAGATTCTTCAGTCTTCATCTGTAGGTGAAAGAGGGTGGGACTTACAGACAAACTCCTCCTACTGTTCTGTGTGAAGACCACTGGCGCCACTTGCTCAGTACTGATGAAGCTCTTTGGATGAAGAGCGAAACGTCCTTCACTTCAACTACAGAGTATTGAGTATTAGACTTATTTTGTAATTACCTTGTTAATACCAGCTATAAGTATGTTATAACAGAGTAGTTACAGAGATAGGAGTGTAAATATCTTGGTATTGCATGGAAAGTTTAGAGTAATTACCTTGGTAGTACACAGTATGTAGTGGTCAGTAATCTAAAGTGTTGGTTATTGGTGTGTGATTATTGTCCTACAGTTGTGCTGATAAGTTTACATACCCTTTTAATCTTTTGGCCAGTTTTCATAATAAATGGCTTCACACAACCACTACCAACAGTGGGGGAAAAGATCTGTGTTATTATTTGTAAGATAAAAAGGGTAAACTTAAAAGGTTGTGTAAACTGTATGTTTCTGAAAGTCTATTGAAAGAGGAAAATGTAAGATGTAAAATCTGACCAATATTCTCTGTATGATAATAAAAACCTTCCTTATTACGACACAGAATCATGTAAAATAATGTGGCGGCTGAGTCTCGTGGCAGACTCCCAGGACCTGGCTCTGAGGTGCCCTTGAGCAAGGCTTTGAGCTCATTACTGCAGTTAATCCATGAGGAGCTGGGGCCGGTCTCCACGGAACTGACTGCAGGTCCTTTCTTCAACAAAGACCCGTCACCAGGAGATTAACAGGAAATATATGGCTTCGTCCGTGCCTTAAAAAGTAATTCCCCCGTGACTTTTACTGCAGCGAGATGAAAACGCATGAAACATGAGGATCTGCATGAATTAGAAATTTCGGGGTTGACATCTAATACATTACACAGCCATGATTCATCTGACAAAAAGGGCTCTGAAAACTAAAAAAGAATAGATTTAGAGATCCATCTAACCCACTGTTTATCAGATGTAAGGAAATACTGTACAGGGCAGATGTCAATACACTTTATGGGAGTTTTCCAAGAATTTTCCAAAAAGAAAATTGGCAAATGTTATGCTTGATCAACATTTGTAATGATGGGATTCACAAAATATTGTTATTAAATATTCTCCCCACTTAAGGACACTTTAGTGCGAAAATAATTAGACCTTAGATCATATGTGCCAACCGGGACATAGTAATGACAGAGAAATACTGGGTATCTCTTTACAAAAAAAACATTACAAAGGCAGTTGATAAGATATGAAGAGTTAATTTGCAAAAACAGATAAGTGCCATTGACAAAAATCAACCATTGCTTGTAATTTTCTCTTTGTGGAGCTGGGTTTTTAATGACCATAGCTATTTTTTCACATCAAAAATATGAAATCACTTGTTTCTGATCAAATTGATTTATCTTTACTTTTACTGGTGTCACCTTTAAAGTATGGTAATAAAAATATAAAACATTTTTGCAAGAAGGCAGACAACAGACAACTCCTGTACGACTGAGAACATACACAAACATTTTTGCAAGAACTTCTAAACGGAGATATCTGCTTTTGCAAATGAACTCTTCATATCTTAACCAGATTTGTTCTATTGTATTCAGTGTTTATCAAAGTGTGTAATCACATTGAAATTGCTCAATTTTTGTGTTCAACACTTTGGTCAACTGTGGTTGTTGACATTTTGATAGATTGATGATCAACTGCCTTTGAAATACATTTGTAAAATTGTAAGGAGACTTTATGGACACCCTGTAGGTTGCATTCACATTATAGATTGCAGTAGGAGGGCAGGTGCTAATGCGACTCTATGGGAGAGACAGATTTGGAAGGAAATTTCCATAAAGAAAATGCTGTACTTGACAAACCATATTCTTCTTTCTGCTGAAAGTCCTGTCTACTGGCCAACATCACACACGTTTTTGAATATTGTCTCCACTTTCAGACACCTTTACAAGAAAATAATTACACCTCAATTCATTATGTGCCAACAGAGAAGACGTTGGACTTTGTGTTTTTGTTTCATGTGGATTGGTCCAGGAATTACAGAGACATTAGCCATAAAAGACTAGAAATCTGCATTTTGACAGTTACCAGCACAGAGTCTTCAGTCTTCAACTTCAGTCTCTTCCCTCCACCTTAGTTTTAGTACGTTGTGATGTCACTGGAAGTCTGTACAGGTCAGAGCTGGGATCCGACCACCAACCTCTGTGTTCATGGGTGAAACCTTTTCCACTGATGCCTCGGATAATGTCCTGGTTTGACAAACTGTGAAGTCTCTTTTGTGTTAGACCGACTGAGATATCACAGCTATTGTCTATAGAGACTCGCCGCAGCAGGGGACCGTCTCACAGAACAATATTCAAACGATGTCAGTTTCATGGTGCGACAGAAATACATACATATGTAAATAACCCGTGAAAAGCATCACATTTCTGTCTACCCCGGGAGAAAATGGCTCTGCAAACATTCTATCAGAATCATTTCAGACGAGACGTATTCTGCTAAAATGATTTTTTTTAAGCCTTATAAGGTTTGTGCTTTGAAAACTGAAGTATGTTTTTTTCCAATTATTACTTTGATGATTTGATGAGTTTGATGGACCAATCTAGTTTTAATTTCAGTCCTAAAACGTTCATTTCTGCAAAAGAGAAATCCACATTATGGACTGGGATGAAGCCAAAATCATCCGTACAGAGGACAACAACTATCAGCGCTGGTTAAAGGATGCTATTGACATTCGGAATCGTGCCCCCGGGACTGCAGACCGGGATGAGGGGGCATTTTAGCTTTCCCACACCTGGGATGCTGTATTGAAGAAGTCGGACTGCAGATGGCGCTGCAGTCCCACCCACTAAATCAGCTGATAAGACTGTAACAGCATGTGATCAACTCTGAGGAAGAGAGCAGGAAGGGAGCCATCGAGACAGGTATACAGAAAAACCTAAACCTACACTGGTCTGATCAAAAATAAACTACTTAAATAGTTTTTTCGTCTGTGTAGGTTCTCAGTCGTACAGGAGTTGTCCATCGTTGACAAATATTCTTCAGTCTTCATCTGTACTCTGTAGTTGAAGTGTAGGACGTTTCGATCTTAGTCCAAATATTTGACTTGAACACGTTCGTGGGTCTCTTAACCTTCCTGTTAGCTTTCTGTTACTATCTTTTATGTTAACGGGTGGGTTTTGACCCGTGTCTTAAATCAGCCAAAAAATACGCTAAAAACAATTATTTATCATCCAATTAGTTTCTTACCTCTTGGTTTCCTTGCTAGGCTCCTTATCCATGAAAAGATTGCATGTAGATGCATTGTATGCCGACACATTGAGGATGTTGTAAAACACAACCATTGTCCATCTCCTGGTCTTTCGCTGGCCAGTGTAGGTGCAGTCAGCTTGTCTAGATTGTCCACTCCTCCTTTGTTTTTGTTGTAGTCCAGGATGATTATGGGCAAAGAGAAAAGCCCCAAACTGAGGCTCAAGTGGTTGGAGGAAGAGCTGGTGTCGGCTGTTGGCTGTTTGCGTGTTCATGATTTCAGTTTTGGCATTTATTATTGTTTTCTAATATTGTAACTGGGTCGAAACTGACCCTAACAACACAAAGGTCATCATTTTCACCAGAGCATTTTGTAATTTAGTAAAAAAAATATATACCCTATATACCCTAACACTAGAGGAATGTTAAGAGTAAACCAGAAGGAGGAGACTTAAATAGTTTTAATTTCATGAGTAAATGAAATATTACATATCCTTTTTTATTTATTGTAAAGCACCTTTAAAAAGTTATTTCAAGAGTTTACAAAGTACTAGCCTGGCCTTAGCCATCCGTAAACTCAGTTCCTACATGTTACGTCTGGGTCTGATCTCAGTGGCCGCGATACATCGGAAGAACTTCATCCGAGCCATTCAGCGAGCGGCAGGTGTTGTAGATGACGTCATACGTCACGACCAAACGCTGGCGATTGGGTAAAATCAGATCCAATTGTTTCAAACTTTAAAAGGAGTTGACTCCTCCCACCTGAAAACAGAGCTCAATTGTGAAGATCCAGACCCTCTGAACGAAATGAGTACGAGGATATGGTCTGTGCACACGAAGAAAACAAAATGTCCTCATCCAGGAGGCTTCCTCATGGCTGATGTTTGTAATTCCAGTTTTCCCCTGATCACTGCCGGTGAATGGGGAAATAAATTAAATTTAGAGATGTAGGCTGTGTCCGAATGTCCACTATTCCCTATAAGCAAAACTCTGAGTCAAATGCAAAAAAAAGCTCTAACAATAATGTTACTATTAACATTAAAATGAAAATGTTTAAAGCATTTTATAAATTTTATCTATATTTTCTTTTACTAAAGTTCTATTCTTCATGTTTAACATTTAGCATTAGTTTTTTTTTATTTTATTTTGTATTGTTTATTTTTATGTTGGAATGAAAATAATAATTTCATAATCTTATGAAATCCCCCAAAATATATTATAATTTACATTTTATTTGAGTTCATTTAAAAGTAATTTGAATAATTTTGTCTCAAATTTGATTCCATAATAGTCTGAACAGAGTCAAATTTACTCTGAAACATTAAACTTGGCTTAAGGAAGCTTTGTATGAATGAAGGAACTTATATATAAAAGGTTTATCCTGCAGCGTCTCTCCTTAAATGAAGAAGTTCCCCTTTATTACTCTTGGTTTGATCGCTGTAACACATTAAAACACATGAGTTAGCATAAGGTCCAATGCACAGAGTGTTGAGACAGACGCCTTTGTAAAGTGGAACTCGCTGAGCATATTGAAGCACACATTAGCGGGGTGTGTTGACACATTCGAATGCGCTGCGCCGCTGATGCTAATTACTGCTAAATGTTTCCATACAGCTCACAGGGAGCAGCCTCGTCTGTGAGACTGAGTGACATTTATTTACACGTTTCAGCACTTTGGTATTCACAGCAGCCCACAATATTTAAACTGCAAATTGAATCGGTGTCAGTGAGTAACATTATGGATAATTAGCATAAGACGTGTGTGATGTTCAATGTAAAGTCATTTAGTCGCGAGGTTCATACGTTGCTGTGGCATTGCGGGAATCTGAATGAATCTTCACAAAGGACATTATCACAGCATTATCTCTGTGAGTTCTGAAGGGCACCATTGACAGGCTACAGCCAATCAGAGGAAAGCATGATCTGTACAACATGGCGGCTTTCTCGAGTGCGATATTATGAAAACAGAACAAATATAGAGCGCACTGAAAATTGAGGAACAATGGCGTCTTGTAAGTTATGTTTAACTTCTGGTGAGGGAAGTTTCACATTTCGTTGTTAAAATGAGCTTTATTTTTCTTGGAGGTCTGCGGCTCCTCTTCTGGCTCATCAGTCACTTTTGCAAAAAAACGCTAGCTTGCATGCTTATTTTTTGAGTAACGTAGCTAGCTGATACGTTTTTATATAAGGATTTCTGTGGCGACTTTCTATCAGGCGTTTTTTATATATCTATGGACAAACTTTATGGCGCGTCAAGACGGACAGGCAAAAGTTAGATCAGAGAATTCTGATTTTAGAGATTATTTACTGTTTCTTTGCAGCCCAGTAGCAAATGTGACGGGTCATGGGATCCAGGGACACAAGCCGACTCTGGGGCATTTTGAGATTCTCACAGATGAAAGTGTAGTTTTTAAGCTTTCCAATGATACGAAACACATGGAAATCTGATAATATTTGGAGAAGTTGTAGCCATTTGAAAGTAGGCCCATCGGAAAAGGTAAAAGGGAGAAAATCCTGATCTCTGTCCTTGTTGCAGCACAAAGGTGCTCATTTGCATCTCATTTCTGTTGTCATTCTCATTGGCTGAAGCCACTGCCAGTCAGGCAGTTGCGTAGTGACGTAACGCACTAAAAATACTGTCAATAAACTTTTTTTTTTTTTTTCTGAATGGCATTCATCTTGTCTTTTTTGTTACTTTACTGTTTTAAGTTTCTTCTATATCAGACAATAAGGTAAGCGATGTGTTGATGACATCGACAGTGATCGCTTAACTTATTGTCTGATATAGAAGAAACTTAAAACAGTTTTCTGTGCTGAAATGGCGGGACGAGGCTGAAGTATGAACATTTATCTCATTCGTGATAATCGGCGCCACTTTCATATGGACAACGTTTGTGCGGGAAAAAGGGGGAAACATCGCAGAAGACTCCACAGACATGGGCCGGGATTTGGCGCAGATCTTCGCGGGACCTCAGAGCATTTTTCCCTGGGAAGGTCGCACACAGAGACTGGGAGACTACCAGAGCGCCAGAAAGGCACATATTGAGACTTCTAAGGCAAAGTAACCAATTCAAGCTTTTTGTAGGAAAATGTTTCTGTTGGAAAATGTTGGGAAGCACCCATGCGGTATGGCCAGTATAGAAATGAACTGTGCCATGGCACCCGCCCCCACTGAATATCCTGAAAATATACCCAAACTCAAAATGAATGATTTTAAAGATACCAATACTGTTATGTGAAACAGAGCGGAAAGGCTTCTCCGTGATCTCAAATAACAGATTCTGCAAAAAAAACTGTTGCTTCATTTACGCGATCGTTGTGCTGGCGACTTGTGTCCCTGGAATCCATGAATGGTCACAAATGCTTTGGTTGGGGACCACTGGTTTAGAGGGATATCCAGCCCTTCTGCCCTAGCCCTCGCTGCAAAACACATGACGTGATGTCAATTCAATTTATTTTGTATAGCCCAAAATCACAGCAGTCATCTTGTAGGGCTTCACAAGAAAAAGAAGTGTGCTGGGGCATCCCCTGTCCTTAGATCCTCCTTCTCGGGTAGGAAAAACTCAAAAACCTCTGGGACCCCTCCTCATCAATCATGAATGAACAAAACAAAGGTAAAGGGGGAGAACTGAGATCGGGCCTAACACGAGGTTGCAAAGTTTGGGTCAGTGAATGTGACCAAAGAACAATGGACACCGTGGCAATATACCTCAAAAAAGAAATCTCGAGCAGTAAAAGAGCCAGATTCCTCCACCCCATCCGTTTCCCTTAAAGTGTTATCAGCGAGAGCAGCCGCTGTTCTGGGCCGCCTCTGCTCTGATAATCCTGCTGCTATTGATTAGAAACAAGCCACGGCTAACCAGTCTGATCCCTATCCGCAAACACTATTACAATGACGAACATCATTAAGGCCTTGTTTTTAAAGGTGCGCCTCGGGCTGTCTGAGGTGGCAGCTTTTTGTGAAATCAAAACAGCACTTGGCATTAAAGACCAAAGGGACCACATTGACAGGAAATAAATTGGTCAGTTTGACTTCAAGGTACTGTGCAGCGTTTTAAAGAAAATAACAGGATTATTGCTACTCTTTGCTTCAGAAGGTCAGCTGCTTTTCTTGTATGAAGCGAAATAATGTCTAATTGGGGCTTACTTTACGCTTGTGTTTCTTTGACAGTTGCTGTATTTGGAATTGACATTTTATGACTGTGTTGGTTTGCCTCTCGTTGCTTGTTCGGAGCGTTCTTTCTGAATGGAACAATCCACAAACTACAGACCAAAGCAATTGTGCAGTAACCAGCCAGAAGTGAAGAGGATTACCCAAAACGTCTATCCACAGTTATGCTTTTGATTATGCAAAATTGTAGCATGATTAATGTGAAGGGTGGAAGTAACAAAAATGATTTGATAAAAGGCCATGTGAATTTGATGAAACTGACACATGTAAAATGACTCATATTGATAAAAAAAAACAAGCATGGGCACGGATAGTTGTCAGAAGACCATAGAGAGTACAGCAGAAGACGTTCATAAGCACCAGTCATACAAGTATATCCACCAGGGGGAGCTGCTCATGAAGGTCTTCTGAACCACTGGCTTCCTGTCGCTCAGAGAATAGACTTTAAAATAGCTCTGCTTGTTTACAAGTCTCTTCATGGTCTAGCACCAAAGTACATCTCTGACATGTTAGTGCCATATGAACCATCTCGGGCTCTGAGAACCTCAGGGAGTGGCCTCCTGCTGGTCCCAGAGTCAGGACTAAACATGGTGAGGCTGCGTTTCAGTTTTATGCAGCAAAAATCTGCCAGAAGGTGTGAGACAGGCCTCAACTTTGACAATGTTTAAATCTAGGCTGAAAACGGTTCTTTTTAACTGTGCATATGTCACTGAAAGTATTTTATCTGCCTCTTCACTTTTAATGTCACTTTTAATGTAATTAGTCAATGATTATATTTGTTTTATTGATTGATTTTATCTGCTTTCTTGTAATTTTATGAAATTGTGAAGCACTTTGAATTACCTTGTGTATGAATTATGCTCTACAAATAGATTTGCCTTGCCTTTTGCCTTGCCTACAACACGCCAGGGGCTTATACCGGAAGTAGCAAAAATTGCAGCTTTGATTTGATAAAACTGACTTGATAAAACAACTGTGACATTTCATCAAATTCACATGGCCTTTTATCAAATATTTTTTTTTACTTCCACCCTTCATAGATTAAAAGCTCATGTTAATGCAAATTGAGTTGCATTTTCACAGGCGGTGTATATTCAAGTACACAAACAGAATCAAGTCAAATTGTAAACAGTCTCTAAGATGAGAATGGGAGAGGCTGCCCCCCCTGCTGGTGTTGTGGTGGCCGTGCACCTAATTGTGTGTCCTTATCAAGGTTTTGACGACAGGAGGCCACATGGGGATTATTGTGGCTCCGGGATGCTTTAAAAGGGGCTTCCAGTGATGGGATTTACGGGTCTCTTTACAGGGAGCCGAATCGTTAAAGGCACTATACCTGATTTTTATCCCACTACTAGAATAAAAAAAAAAAAAATCCTCCTCCTTTGGTAAATTGTAAACTCAGACATTTGTGGGAAAACTGCATCTAAATTTTAAGCATTTTTGTGAATTTCATGAATTTGCAAGCTACTTTTCTTGCATTTCTGTGACTATAACCCTAGAAAAGTGACCCCCCCCCCTCGTTGTGAAATTTGCGAATAAACTCATCTCTATGAAGAAATGGGATTTCATAAATGTGTGAGGAAGGTTAGGAAAGTGTTTGGAGCGCAACTAACAATTGGATGTATTCCCTCCCTCTTTCATTGTTTGTAATTAAAAAATCAGGTATAGTCCCTTTAACATTCGTTCATTTCAAAGAGCTGTTCAAAAGACTGGCTCCTTTTGTGTTATTTTTTAAATGTCAAATTATGGGTAGATATAAGGCAGACAGGCACATTTCTTATTAAATTTAACCAAAAGGACTGAAATTGGGCTAAACCAAGTCTAAACCAGGACTAAAACTGGGCTAAAACTGGACAAAACCAGGTTTACATCAGGACTAGACCAGGACTAAACCGTGACTAAATCTGAGCAATGAACTAGGGCTAAACAGGGTCTAAATCAGGTCTAAACCAGGACTAAAATGGGACAAAATCTGGACTAGACCAGAGCTAAATCAGGGTGAAACCAAATGATGGACA
>OMNZ01095611.1:3952-15719 GCA_900303255.1 Lesueurigobius sanzi
GAGAGGCACTAACTTTACCACTGCGCATGCGTCCAGCCCTAGTTTCTCATAGAAAATCACTATTTACAGCGTTTAAACTTTGTATTACATAAATATACATGACGTAACCCTAAATCTAAACCTAATACTAACCTTAATTGTCTTTGGTCAAAAACAGTTTTGAATGGAAATTACTATATATAGACTAAACTATATCCGAACTGCATTTGCATCAAAACTGTTTATGATCAAAGTCACTTAAGGTTAGGATTAGGTTTAGGTTGAGGGTTACGTCATGTATATTATGTTATACAAAGTAATAAATTCTCGTTAATCACAGACAGCAGCAACAGAAGGAAAGGAAACTTTTGTGTGCCTATTTCACGCACCACTTTAAAACAGAAAGGTTTCCTTGTAACAGGAATTAAACTTTGGAACTCTCTGGACAACTGTGAAAAATCCTGTAATACCATTGTGCTGCTAAAGAAAATGTATAAGAAAAAGGTACTTGTAAATTATGGTAAATAATTGGTGGTTTAAAGTCCTATAAAATAGAGGTGAATAAAAGCAAATTGATAATGATTGCAACAAAGTGAAAGATCGCTGTGTGTAAAGGAAAAAAACAAAAGGTGAGCCATCTAATTTCTAATTTCTGTCAACTTAATATGTGGAAAGGGGCATGAAACATAAGACTTTCTCTTCTCCATGCTCCTGTACAGCACCATGTAATGTAACTTTTTATTACTTTTGTTATTATTATTATGATGATTGTAATAATGTCATGGCTGAATAAAGAAATGAAATGAAATAATTTTCTGGGATTTTATACGAGAAACTAGCGCTGGACGCATGTGCAGTGGTAAATTCAGTGCCTCTCGACATTTCAGTGTGTTTCGACTGTACACCGGTCCAATCTTGCCTAGCCCACCAAATTGGCTAGGGCCGGCCCTGCTGCTAGGTAAAAAAAAAAAAAAGGTAAAGCACTTTTATTTTATCATTATACAATGTACAACGAAATTACATAGATCAGATGGAGGGTGCTAATACCGTAGTACTGGAATACTACTGGGCAGAAGTATACAAGGAGGGACTAGTTTGAGTATAAATTACTTTGAGAATAATAGTCTTGTTTAGAGCAGTTCTGACTAGATTAGACAAATTTACTACTATCGTCTGCACTATTTTGTTTATTTCAGGATAATTTTGACTGATTCTAAGGTAATCTCTCTTGAATTAGGAAAATAAACTGCCAAAAAGGACAAGCCCAATTTTCTTACCTCATTGGCAAATAAATGTAAATAAAAAAGGAACTAAGTAGAAAGTGTAGAAATCTATTGAAAAAAGTTAAAAACACCTTAGAGTTAGGTCAAATGAGCCACTAAAACTCAAATTTAGATAAATAAGATTAATTTGGGTCATTTGAAACTTATCTAGATATTTACTTTTTTGTGGACATGACAAATAATTTAGTATACAGTAGGTATCGAAAAAAAGGATTAAAATTCACTGTGTGTAAATGGTGAAAAAAATCAAATTTAGTCAAATAAGTCTCTGGAGAGTGTCCCTCCCTGTCAACATCTCTCACCTTTCACTTCATTAGATCATAAATACACTGCCTGGCCAAAAAACGTGTCCACCTGGATTTAACCAAGCAAATAGATGTGTGGTTGCTGCTGTCTCACAACTCCTCTGCTGTAGTATTATCAGTATTCTCTGTAGTTACTACAGTATATGGTCTTCTTTAGGAGAGATGGTCGGTCGCTGGAGCGTTTCCTGGAGGATTATTTCTCTGGACGACTGAAGCGTTATGTCAAATCTGAACCGGTGCCTGAGAGGAACAACCAGCTGGTCAAGGTACACAGGAGCAGTGACGTGCACACATGTGGTTGTTGTCTTGCCTGGCGTCACCGGCCTGGCTTCCTCCATGTATTACGTACCTGGGAAGACAGTCTGGGAGTCCGTGGTTGGGGCAGCAGTTCAAATGGAGACTCGGGGCGGGACTAACAAGCCCAGAGGAAACCAAACAGAATCACGGATGTGACGTAAATGCGCAGCGACCAGGCAGCGAAGACGTCTTTTTTAAACAGAAAAGCCTTCAGCGCAGTTAGGCAACGTGCGCATGAGATAGATTTCTATTTTCAGCAGTCAGGCAATCTGTTCCGCTTCTCCTCAAATCGAGTTCTAATTTTGGAAGCGTATACGCGCGTAACCCAATGCATTTTGAATGGGGAATATAGGAAAATGCTCTGTCAGCATAACTGATGACTGTGTACTCAGTCAGCCAAGACAACCGGGTCAGTCATCGGTTCAGGTCAGACTGTGGATGTAAATCTAAACGTGATTTAAACGTGGATAGGTTTAAACATTTGGTGAGAGCGACACAAGGTCCTGCTGCTGCCGCTACGTGCACGTGCACGTGTACGCACACACCGGCATTGAACACAGCTTCATGATCTACACAACCCAGTCCAACCGTCCAATCTGGAGGTTCTGGTCGGACTTGCAAAGAAATTTAGGATGAGAATCAGTGTGGAAACAGAGGAGAGATCGAAATTCACGCTTTGACACATATGCTTTGTTACACGCCTGTGACACTCTTGGTGTAAATTCGGGGTTAGTTGTATGTGACGGTGTCTCCAGGTGGTGGTGGCTGAGTCATTTGTGGAGATTGTGGAGAACCCAGAGAAAGACGTTCTGATCCAGTTCTACTCCCCTCTGTGTCAACACTGCAAGAAGCTGGAGCCCATCTACAAACAGCTCGCATCTCAGGTACTCACTCCAGCTGCTGACAGTCTCATGGCAAATATCTGTCAAATGAACTCAATCTGGGTTTTCTATATAAATTGCATATGTCAACACAATCAAATGTAAGAAAAATTGCAATTCCAAAATGGGGTGGCCCTACTAGCTCTCTGTCCTCTGTTCAGTGAAAAGTGTTGCTTCTCTTCTCCGCAGCTGTCCTCAGATCCTGATGTAGTTGTGGCCAAAATGAATGCGTTGGACAACGACGTTCCTCTGGGGTACGACGTTCAGGGGTGAGTCAAAAGTTCAAACAAATCGAGACGATGATAGGAAGTGGCTGTTGCACTGACCAATATCACAACAAAGACTTCACAGACATGAAAACAGCAAAACAAACCCATGCAACATACAAATGATGTAATATCAACACAAAGACCATGTGACTAGCCATGAATTAAAGGTAAATGTATATACGCGTACAATTGTGCTCAAAAGTTTACATCCCCTGGCAGAATGTCGGGGGATGAAAATGTATGCGGCAAGAAGGTCCAGGGTTTGATTCCCGGCCCATGCCTTTCTGTGTGGAATTTGCATGTTTCTCCCCGTGTCTGGATGGGTTTCCTCCCGGTGCTCCAGTTTCCCCCATCAGTCTCTTGGGATCCCTCCGTAAGAGCTGGAGTGTGCAGTAAGTCTGGACCTCCCTGCGGAGACTGCTGCCTCCGCCCCAGTTATGGATGAAAAGATAATTATTGATGGTGGCAGTAGCGCAGTGGTCCAATATGATCTGCTGTTCTACTCCTGGACACCTAATTCCAGTTATTTTAATATAAGAAGTACAGATTCTGATTCTCTGATTCTCTGATTCTGGTTGTTGTGTTTCAGTTTTCCAACAATTTATTTCTCGCCTGCTGGAAGAAAAAACGAGCCAGTGCGATATGAGGTACTAAGCAATATGGACGTACAATGCATCTGTGTCTGTTTTAAAGCCACACTGTGGAACATAGTAGTAAATAGAATTAAATACATGCATGAATTTGATTCATTTGGGCTGTATCGCTAGGACACTGGCCGACATGACTCTGCTCCTGATGGGTCCTGTTTAACCTGTGCTCTCCCAGTTAACACTGTCCGTATGTCAGTGTCGAGAGAGCGATAGAGGAGAGACACACAGACTCCAGTCCCTCCCCTTGTGTTCAGGAGGAAATGTGTGTGCTGTAAAGTTTGCGCTGGTCTTTAAACAAAGATAGAATGCAAAAGCAATACATTATTAAAGGTGCATTATGTAACTTTGAAGTGAAAAACAAAACATGATGGTAGTACGTTTTTGACCTTTAGTGACCCAGTGGCTGCATGGGTGCAGCATGGCACCTTTACTTTCCATCACGGTGGCCTCTATGACACTCCAGGATCAGTTGGCTGGTTTGGATCATTTGGTTTTGTACCAGAAAATTACCAGAACCCCTAAAACAATTCCAGTTTTGCATTAAAGTAATAGGCCACCGTTTTTCCATACTGAGATATGTTCTTACCTGAGCTTAGACGAGTTGATGCGTACCTGTCTGGTCTTTGCGCCTGCCTCAGTTCCGTAATAGACTGAAGATGTTGTTAGCATTAGCCTCTGCTGCCGTATTCCTTTGGGGAAAAACTGGGGTGAAGTTAGAAGCCACCAAGCTCTTCCATGTTTTCCCTATTTAAATAAGTTTCTGTGAGTAGTTACACCATCCAAGTATAGTTACACACAATTAAACCTGTTGATTTTCTAAGCGGATAAAAAGTGGTACTATATTGTAAGGTGTTATAACACCCCAGGAGCACTTAGATGTCTGCACAGTAATATCTTCACTCCTAGTGTGAGAGTGGACGTGCTACTACGCCCTACAATATAGTACCACTTTCTATCAACTCGTCTAAGCTCAGGTAACATATCTCAGTATGGAAAAATAGTGGCCTATTCCTTTAAAACTAAGCTGCTGTAGCCTGTAATTGTCCTACCATCCTGGTTTGAAACTGCACAATGCACACGGAAACCATGACAACCAAGTTAATTCAGAAACTGGAAAGAATTGATCAGAAATTGATCTGGAGCGTCATAAATGCAGCTGTGATGGAAAGTAAAGGGGCCATGCTGCACCCATACAGCCACTGGGTCACTGAAAGGTCAAATACGCACTAATATCAAACATAAAAAGTTACATCGTGCACCGTCTATTACTGATATGTGTCTTTCCTCTGTTTGTAGTGAGCATACGGACATTTGACAGTCTTTCTAGTGGTTATAATACAGTATAACTGCGTACCACTGATTAGGAGCATGTTTGGCATCACTTGCACTTTTGTTCATCTGATCTTGTAAAAACATGTAACCTTGAATGTTCCGCCGTGTAGCTTTAAAAAATCAAGCATTTAAATGTTTACTGACAGTGTTGTTTGTCATTTAGGGCCCTCGAGAAGTGAAGGACCTGCTAAAGTTTATCAAGCGAGAGGCATCACACGGTTTAAAGATCCACGGAAACAGGGAGGACCTATAGGAACCAAGGCGACAAGAGGAGACACCAAGGAGAGGAGACGAGAAATAAGGAGACGAGGAGAGGAAACAAGGAGAGGAGGAAAGAGGAGACAAGGAGGGGAGACATGCGAAGAAAGGACACACGGAGACAAGGAAAGAGGAGACGAGGGGAGAGGAATCAAGAGACAAGGAAGATAGAAATGAGAAGTCAATTCCTCTGAAGTGGTTTTCCACAGTTAGAATGGCAATTACTTGAATGAACAACTACTTAGATGTGATTGAGGATGGAGAGATGGGGTGCATCTCGAGTTCATTCACTTGCCCCCTTGTTTCTGAAAATCACAAGCTTATTGGCCATAGCACAGCCTTTGCGCAGTTGCTTCTTTGACCAAAATGGCCGCTGCGAGGACTATACTCAGGCTTATTTGTATTTTATTTTAAGTAGTTTCTTTTAAACCAAAGTGTTTATTTTTAATATGAACATATTTTGGTGGTTTCCTCCCCTGACCTCCTTTGCGTTGCACTTTGGGGCACCCCTCCACATAGTGCATATTGACTGGCAGCTGACAAATGAGCGATAGTTGAGAAGTGAAGAAACATGAGACATAGGCGAGGAGATGAGGGGACAAACAGGACCTCTGACCTCAGCGGAGAGGGAGGTTTGCAACATTTTTGAAGATTTTTGAGATTTTTCAGTCTAGGAACCAAGCCTTTGCCTTCAGTGCTTTACACAAGGACTCTGCTGTTGATTCATTATTTATTATTTATGAGGAAGTTCATTTGGTCCTGTTCAAGTGCTTTTGGTAGAATTTATCGTTTTATGACAAATAAATTTAAAACCGTGTATTATTTTTCTTTTGTTGAAACAAATGATTTCAAACTTTGTGTTTACAGAAAATTAACTGCACTGAAATAATTCACTGTTTTTATTTATGTATCACATTTTTATGGAGTTAGTTAAACCTCCACTATTTTCACTGAGTCCTGTGTCTTCAATTTGAAGTTTTTATCTGTTTTTCAGAGATTCATTCTGTATTTATATTATTTATTATTGTTATTTAATAAATTTGACTGAATTACAAACAAGATGTTGCAGTTTAATATATTATTCTAAACGTTATAACAAGTATAACATGCTCCATGCTCGGAGTTCCTAATCTACTTTTAAAACCTCTAAATCAGGGGGGTGTCAAACGTACGACCCACGGCTTGTTGAGCATACATTTCTGAGCAAGCCCCAAAAAAAGTAAGTCTGTAGCCCATTCCTGTCAGGAGTTATGAATGTTTAAAAGAAATACCCCAAATGCTCACTTCAGCCACTTGGGGGCAGCCAACACACATCTGTCCAGTGAAGGGCACCGACACTACCATTACCAAAGGTGTACTGTTACTGGTGAAAGTTTTTAGTGTTTTTAGTTTAGCTTGTAGTGTTTTATTGGCCCTAATGTCGACTCCACAGCTCAGCGTGACACAGGCTACAGCGGGATTTGGGCCCCACAGCAGAGGGGCCAAGGGGGCTCCACAGGGAAATGCAATCAATCGCTCAATATCACAACAAGAGTCCCCTCAGAGGCTTCACAGACATCAACACAGTGAAACAAGAGGCAAATATAATGTCCAATCAGCATTTGACAGTAAATAATATAATAAATTAATAAAAGTAATATTTTGTGAGTGTTGCTAGAAAAAAAAAGAAAACAATGTAATAAGACTGATTAAAGTAGAACATGGTCATCTAAAGTACACCAGATTGCACTAAATTCTAAATTTTCCTGGGGGACAACTTACAGGCCCCCCACATAAATACATTTCACATAAACTCCTGGCTACTGCCCTGGTGGCACATGCTTGTAATACAAGTGTAGGTCATTACACTATTTATTAGACTACAGTAGTCCTGTAGGGCAGTGGTTCCCAACGTTTTATGTCTTGCGTACCCCTTGGGCCTTTTATTTATACTCCAAAGTACCCCCTGCCTCGATGGATGGTTAGAAAGTGAATAACTAAAAAAAAACTATTTAACTAGTAAAAAGGCTACTAAATCTTCTCAAACTCTCACTCTTTACAGTTAAATATTTTAAATAGCTATTCTTTGAACAATCAAAAATACAATTCAATCTTAATTCATATCTGAAATTATTCCAAGTGCCCCCAAGGGTATCCCTGGGCCCCCAAGGGTATCCCTGGGTAGGAAAAACTGCTGTAGGGCTTTGACCAATTTCAAAATGTAAATCAAGTGTGCTGAATTATGACAGTAATTATTATTATTATAAAAAAAAATGTTTTCTCAATAGTATTTTCCTGTTTACAAGATGCGGCGCGCGACCTGCAATCCTAGGCAATCAGCTATCAGGTCTGGATTTTCTAGCGTCATAAAAAAAAAGTGTATATAAAAATCAGCCAGTCTTTTGAACGGCTCTTTTGAAATGAACGGATCCTAAAGACTCGGCTCCCTGTAAAGAGCCATAAATCCCATCACTACACCCCTGCTCAAAATACTTGAAAATGCATCACCTCCACAAAAGGCTATCTGTTCAGAATCGCCATCGGCCTCTCCTTGCTACTCTGATTGGTCAATCTTTTTGTCAGTCATGAGACTTTCACCTCTGATTGGCACTGTTGCTGACAAGTCTCCCGCCCCTGCATCTGGTCTCGTCGCTGATTGGATCCTGTATCTCTCCTTCCTCTCGAAGCTTCCAGACTGTTGTTGTGTGTCAAGATGTTTGGGCAGCAGGTTTTAGTGCTCAGTGAGTAAAAACGCACATTTTATAACTTTATTTTGCGCTTGAAATTGTGTTAAACCTCAGTTGGGTCTTGCTGTCTGGGTCCGGTGCGGGTTTAGGGTTCACAGACCGCAGGGAGAGGCGTGAGAGCTGCCGGAACATGTGGCTCTAATGCGGCTGCGGGCTTAAAGCTAGCACTGTTAGCCGCCGGCCCATTGACAATGAATGGAGAAGCTAACGGCAAACCGCTGCGACGAAGGCGTGTTTGGAGCTAATGCTAACACGTTACTCAGCATTTGACAAACTATAAAATATGTGTCTATTCTTGGATTCTATCGAGGCTATTATTTTTCGCGGATATGCCATAGCCAACATAATTTAGCTTGAATCTGGTTTAACTTGTTGTCATCTCGTTGTGCGTTATTGCATATTCAAGATTAGCTAAATCATTAAAGACGACACTTGCAGTGGTTACAATAACGGGAAAGATGACAATGTTTTACACGCGATTAATAATAATCCACCCATCTTCTTCCGCTTATTCAGTAATGGTTCAGTAATAATGATTATTTTTGTAAATTCACTTCGGCGCATGCACTTAATGATGCTGTGACTCCACCCAAAGTCAGAGGCAGGATGCTGTTCTCTATCACACATTTTCAACTCCTGTCCCTGGTTGGGCCTTTCTACAATATTTACAAATACACAATAAAAGTCTATAGTACAAAACTATTGCGAAACATTTACAGCATAATTTAAAACCATGCACATATACATACATGGTTGATTTGTTTTCAACCAGGCCTTCAGCCTTGAGGTGAACATTTTAAACTTGGACATGGTCTTAATTAAGTTCAGTGAATTCCACAGCTTTGCACTTTTGTATGAAAAGGCAGACTGACCAAATAGAGTCCTGCAGAGTGGGATCTATCTAGGGCTGAAACAACTAATCGATTAATCGTCAACTAATTGATTATTGAAATAGTTGTCAACTATTTTAGTAATCCATTAATCGTTTCTGGGATATACAGACTCCGACAGAGTAAGTATTTTGTATTTTTTGTGAAAAAACTATGTTGACTCTGAAGGCATTGGTTCAAGAAGTTTTTTTTTTTTGCAAATATTTTTGCTCTGATTGTTCCAAATCTTGGATCATAATCTAATCCGAGCAGAAAGAGGACTCTCTTGCTCTCAATTTTACAATCCCAGAGTGAATTTTAGAGGTTCTTAGCTTTCAAATGAGGAATGACACGTGGAACTTATACAAGGAGCATCCTACAAACATTAGCTTTAACTTTACTCCATCAAGACGTCCTCAAACGGAGTCACTTTAACTTCATGTGCAAAAAGCTTTTAACAATGACACTTTCCATGCACCTTTTTGCACCAACCGATTAATCGATTAATCGTAAAAATAATCGGCCGATTAATCGATTACCGAAATAATCGTTAGTGACAGCCCTAGATCTATAAGAAAAGGTGTATTACGCCCTCTGCAGAGTTGGATAGATACATATAGAAGTAACTTGAGCATTGCATAATAAATAATAATAATAAACACTAAATCTAAAGGATTTATGTTTACAAATGGTCAAGATATACCTTTTAAATAAACATTTTTTGTGTTTTCCACTACAAAACAATTTCCACACAGAAAAAATCTTCCATGGTTCTCCAAACGACATGATGTTACAGGCACAATACAGCGGCTCAACCTGACGATTATTGAGATTGACCAAAGTTGAGATTGTGATTGTTTTTGATTAACTAGCCAGCCCTACAAAATGTTTTACAGGTGAATTTCTCCATTGTGAGATCAATTAAGTATTTTCTGATCTCATCTTACTGCTTGTGTTTGTCTAATTACACAGCAACGCAAATCTAGTAGTAGTATTTTCACCAAGTGCCTTTTTACTTTTACTTGAGTAATTATTTAGATGACTACTCTTTACTTCTGGAGCACTGCGTAACATTCCACACAATAAATGTTTTAGGAATTTAGGAAAAATGCCTATAAAAATTGTCAAACGTGTGTCTTTGCTGAATGTAACTTTGCTGGGAGAGGGGACGTCTCCAGCTCGTCTCGATGGAGATGTCAGGCAAGGAGGCAGACAAATATGAGATTTAATTAGGTTTGGTCCGCCCCTAAATCCATTCTTTGACTCCCCACTGCAAAAATATAATTTTCTGTGTTTAGCTGACCATTAGGAGCATGTTTTGTATTGCTGGCAACAGTGTAATCCAAAATGTTATGCAGTGTACCTTTTTTAAAATGAAATGACAGTATGTGATAGTGGCTGAGTGGTTAGTGCTCTTGCCTCAACGCTAGAAATGTTAGGTGTGACTCCTGACCGTGAGAGCATTTCTGTGTGGTAATGGGTGAATCCACAAGTGACTGTGACCATCAGCCCTGGCACTGTTCCTGTGGCTGCCCACTGCTCCTTACGAGTTGCCCTCCACGTCGATGGTGGGTCACATGCAGAGAATGAATTTCCCTACGACCTCTGCCCCACTGATGCTAATGAGGTTTAAATGAATATATCGCTGTGAGCTTTGGGTTTTTCAGTGAATCTTTACAGTTGACTCTGTGTGTTTCAGATCAGAACGTAAAGAGAGAGTCTGGGAGGAAAGTACAGACCGGAAACATCAATGCTGCCAAGGTCAGTCCCTGTTTAGTCCCAGTGTTCGTTTGGTCCCATCCTGGGGCTGCTTTAGTCCTGATTTAGAGGTGGGCTATATATTGTCTACAAGATAATATCAACAGTTTGTTTGGAAGATATGCAACAAATCACATATATCTCCAATGTCCAGAAAAGTTTTACCAGCACATTTTTTGCATAATTTTCATGGTTTGCAAATATATTATTATATGATTATCGCTATTGAGAAGACCCCAAAAAATTACGAGATATACATTTTTTTTGGTCATCCCTAGTCCTGATTTGACTCTGATTTAGTACTTGTTTTGTTTCTCAGATTGTAAATGAAATGAATGAAAATGTAAACAATTTATCTTTTGTTCTCTAGACTATTGCAGATGTGATCCGGACCTGTCTCGGGCCCAGGGCCATGATGAAGGTAATCAATCAATCAATTTTCAGTTAATATCATAGCAAGATTTACTCCAAAGGGCGTCAGAGTAGGGCTGAAACAGCGAATCGATTAATCGTCAACTAATAACGATTATTGAAATAGTTGTCAACTATTTTAGTAATCAATTAATCGTTTCTGGGATATACAGACTCAGAGTAAGAATTACATCAAAATGTTGTATTTTTTGTGAAAAAACTATGTTGACTCTGAAGGCATTGGTTCTAGTATATTTTTGAGCTGATTGTTCCAAATCTTGGATCATAATCTAATCCGAGCAGAAAGAGGACTCTCTCGCTCTCACTTTTACAATCCCAGAGTGAATTTTAGAGGTTCTTAGCTTTCAAATGAGGAATGACATGTGGAACTTGTACAAGGAGCATCCTACAAACATTAGCTTTAACTTTACTCCATCAAGACGTCCTCAAACGGTGTCACTTTAGCTTCATGTGCAAAAAGCTTTTAACAATTACACGTTCCATGCACCTTTTTGCACCAACCCATTAATCGATTAATCATTAACATAATCGGCCGATTAATCGATTACCTAAATAATCGTTAGTGACAGCCCTACGTCACAGATATCATAACAGCGAAACGAGGATAAAAATGCCAAACAATGTCAAACAAACTAAAGAATTTCCCTGATGACTTGTGTGTTATAAATCCACCTCAGCTGCTTTGTAACACATGACTGCGTGTACTAAAGAGAACAGACCGTAGACTT